>JZLH01S0603530.1:15140-27436 GCA_001188425.1 Eucidaris tribuloides | reverse complement strand
TTATATACTTGTTAGTAGTAATATATAACATATAATATCTAAAACGTATTAACTACCAAAACTGATTTTATATTATAGCATCCAAGGACTTAAATGGCTTTCAAGTGTTACATGTTTTCATACTATCTAAAAGAACGCAGCACTCGCTCTTACGATGACGGTTACATCTCAGCCTTCTCCAAGCTCCCGGTGTCTGATAAGCGCTTTTTTACCTTTGGACAAAGGTCTTTAATTGTAAAATATAGCCTGAAAATGTGGGTCACCTCGACATTTATTCACTTACATTAAAAAAAAAAAAAAAAAACCGAAGACACAACAAAGAGGTTATAAATAGAGTTATATTTACTTCATCTGAAAGAGAGACCTGTCTTTGTACAGTACGAATGAGGATACTAAAACTTACACCAATGCCAACTTAAAACCCTAATCAGTGCTTTTTTGGCTTATTAATCCTGACTACAAATTGTGAGGTAATTGGATGCCGATAGTAAGCAAGTAGAAATTTAAAAAGTATGGGGCCCGAGATTCGCACAAGCTGATTTCTTTATAAGGGTCAGCTTCCTGTAATGTACACCTTTAGTCTGCAGATATACATTATTAAATTAAAATGCTAATAGTCGAAAATCTCAGGGCGGCACCCCCAAGAGATTTTTCTTTAACTACCTTAAAAAAACAAAACCTAAAACAATTCAGAATTATTTAGTTCACGTTTATGACCTTGGGTTGCATAAAGCTTTACAATAAGTCAAAAATCCCCCAAATAAACTATGTTAATGGCCGAGGCTTAAACTAATTATGATATTAAGCCCCCACTTTAAAAACAATAAATTCAAACGAAAATAATTGTCCAGAATTATCTCTTATACGTTTCCATGCCCTCCACCTTCATTTCTTATTAGTATTGAAGAAGAGCGATATTCTGCGAAATTATGTATTATTATTTTTATAAGACAATACCTTAAGCCCCAGCCCATCTAGTTTTGGGGATTTCTTATGTTATTTGAAGCTTTTGCACCCAATCATAACCGTCTCGCAATAATAGATTCTGAATGTCTTTGTTTTGTTCTACAATAGTAATGAAAATCTTGGGGCCTCTCTGAGATTTTTTTCGATCATATATTTTACTTATAGATCTAAGAGTAAAAGCTTTGACCCTAAAAAGGCTGGGCGGGGGAAAAATCCGCCCCCCCCCCATCCCCCAGATATAGCAGAGCAAAAACCACAGCCTGATTATGATTAGTTGCATGTGTCATACCTATTCATGAAAGAGCAGCCTCTGTCTTTCAGATGAGTATAACTCATAAACCTTCTTTGTCTAGGTTTTTTTAATAATTGAATTGAAAAATCTCGGACCGCCCGCACATTTTCAGCTATATATTTACATTAAAACCAAGTCCAAAGGTTTAACGAGTTGAATCATGAGCTGTACTCATCTTGAAAGAGCAGATCCTTGTTTAGATAGTATAAACATGATAACCTTAACAGCCTTCTTTACCATGATGCTTTTATAATCATTCTAACTCCTCTATATTCATTAAATATATTATATATATATAGTTAATATATATAAATGATACACTTGCATATCAATTAAAAAAACTAAGAGACATTCAAACTCTATTAATTGCAGGGCTTATGAGTTTGGGGGTAAAGCTTTCAAATAACAACGAACTAGACAATTCGCTGCCGCAACCATGGTTGCTCCGCACCCCCTTTCTTGTTTTTTTACTTTTTGTCTTTTTGCTTTTTCTGATGAATTTCTCGCGACACTTTTACGATCATAGAACGCATAGAATTAGTTATTTCCAATCAGTAAAAGCTAAAAATAATCTACATTATGAATTTGCGTCATAAACCACAACTTGCATTGAAATAACACACGATTCATATTTTAGAGCCGATTTTTGTGTGACCATGTAAGTCCGAACAAGTTGGTAACTCCGGGACCACCGCCGTCACCCGGACGTCGCGCGAAATTTTGGTCTCAAAAGATCGCCAACATTTGCGAAGTAAAAAGTCATGTGAGCGACCGCGGTTAAAAATTTCCGCGCGAGATGTCGCGACACTTTTGTCGAGGGGCGGCAATTTTAGCCCCACCCCCCCCGGGCCAGTAGGTTATGTTTAACAGGGATAATGAACAATAGACATCTATAGGCCTCGATACCTTTGACTTTCAGCCTCCTAAATAATTAATCAGTTCCAATTGAATGTGCCTCATAATAACTTACTCACCAAGTTACAATGAAAAGCATCCGGCCGCATTTCATTGCATACGCGTTTAACGAGCCCAAATCATCATTATTTCAGGCCCGGCGACCTTTTACCTGTTGACCTTCAGGTCATATCTAAATCACTTATTGGGCCCTTATAATACCATACTTCACCAGTAACATGAGCCAATCCGACAGCCGTTTCAATTTATAATCAACTGCTATTAAAGTATAAGCAAGCGGAACGACCCCATCAGACTTTTCAGGCGGTGACCTTCTAGACCCTGTCATGCTCCCAAAACATCTATAATCAAGTGCATTGGCCCATCATTGGAGCGCTTCTTATGTAATTGACTACTTCCTCCAAGACTGTAACACTTTTTTCATAATTCAAATCATAGCGACCGTTCGAAATTATACTCGCGTAACCAGTGCCGCACATAAAAGCTGCTATCAGAATACATATATTTCCATAGACAGTTTATCTTCACCCGTGACCCTTTTTGAACTTCACTTGCTTTTCAAAAGTTCACAAATAATTAAATCATTTTACATTTTTGGATTACCTTGTGAGATAACATGAAATTACACAAGTTTTAAACACAGAAACAAATCCTGAACACCAATTCCGATTTGCTCATACTTAATATTTTGCCACCCCACACCGTTACATAAAAATAGTCACAAACATAATTATGACACTCAACTTGTTTCAAGAGACCCACGAGACGAACCGCCTTTCATTTCTCCTGATAACGACAACCTTTCTAGCTCTCCAAAACACGTTACATTAAACAAAGATTCAGTTCTTGAGTCGAGAAGCAGAATATTACGAATTTCCAATCACACATATGACATATGTATGTCCTATTACTAAAATCACAACAGTACACGAATTGGTCGTCCAGTCTCTAAATCCTGCCTTTATCCTCAAAAATGGTCTAAATCATGAATGGCACCACAAATACGACATATTTTCAGGCTCCAATCGATACATTTGTACCTCTTAGACCTTTTGCACGGTCAAAAATCCTATCAGTCATTTTGTTCCTCACAATTATTAGCATTATACTTCACATACTTTAGTCAAACGATAATACCAATTATGCCACTACTCAATTATCGCGGTATCGAGCCCAAATCAAATATTAATGCCCCGGTGACCTTTGTCTTTGACTTTCAGCCTCCAAATATAATCAGATTCTTGGTGGATCATGAGTTACATACTTGTCCTAAGTTAATCAACATCCATCAGGGTTCTCAAGTTTATCGCGGTAACGAGATCCGGTAACGGACGGAGACACGGACGACAACCGAAAACATAATGCCCCGGCACTTCGTTGCGGAGGCCATAAAAATTCCCAAAACAAGAACATCTTCCTGTAGCCTTATATCAAATTCGAATTGCATATTACGCAAATCACGCTTAGAATATAAATACACTACAAATGATGCCATTTCCCTAGTGTTTTAAGCATGAAAGCCAACCCAGTAATTTTCGTAACAAGATCTAATTGCTAACCAATGTCTATCAAATCATTCTTCAACTTGTGGCCTTCTCGCGTTAATTTTCTGCTCCCGCATTGCGCATTCCGCTTCTCCAATTGCTGATGCCCGGTTTCTGGCCTTCACCGTTAACTTTGCTTTTAGTGATCCCGATAACATTCCAGTATCTTTCGATATTGATAAATACCCGGGTGTATCATTCTTAAACTGACTTCAATGATGTATAAGCAACACAAATTATCAAAATGCACCGATTTGATCGAATTGAAATTAAGAAATCTCACTCTAATTGCCATAGCTCTCATCCAATCGCAATAACGATTATATTCCTTCTGATACCAGTATTTTGGTTAATGCTATTTTTATCTTTACTGTTAGAGCCAAAAAATGCCCCGAGTGAGTACCAACCCACTACTTATGCCAATACTTAGTATGTACGCGTGTCGATGAACAAAGTAAAAATTAATAACAAACTAATAAATAACATAATGTTTTGATTGTAAATCAAACTTCAATACCAGAGTGCGATGATCTGGTATTAGTACCACTTTAGAATGTCAAAATGCTGGTCATACTGTCAGTTTACACTACATCACCCCCCCTAATTACATTATTAAATCCTTGTCATTTTTTACACTTTTTGAAAATGTTAAATTGATCCTATTTCTACTTAGTATGTCATTGATCACTAAGAACATGAATTTGTTCTGATTATTCAATATCCTTGTAACAAACAAACAGTAATCTTCACTACAAATTTATCTTTTTTCATGAGACCACAAACGTCTATGACATTCTGCCATAGTGCTTGACCAGTAAAAGGCTGACAATGTGCAATGGTGCCCAACTTAAAGGGCCTTTGGTCTATGTAAATGTAATTCCTTCTAACTTCTCAGCAGAGCTTTATCCGCCCCTACGAAGAGTCGCGTTTATTTGTATCCGTTTCAACCGTGCCAGTACTGGAAAACAACATCATAATTCTCTAAACAAACAATTATAGCTACACTTTCAGATATCAAGTGGTAGGACCACTTTTTACTGTCTGCCAAACCCCTGATTCCCCATCAAGGGATCTCACGGGATAACTCAATGTGGAATAATACTTCACCACCTACAAGTGAGCTCTAGAATGAAAATGCAAACAAATACACTCAAATGATCCTAATACCTATAAATAAACAACCAAAGATATGTCTTTATTGCTTACTAGTACAGCACAATCATAACACATGGCTAATTGTGCTTCTTTTGCCAACTGATGTTTAGTATTCTACTCTAAGTAACACATCATACTAAGGCTATATATCAGCACATAGTTTAAATAAATGTGAACTACAAAGCACTTCTAGATGTGTTTGTGTTAGTTACTCGTGTCAATCTGCTAGAAACATGTCAATAAAATTGTTATATAATTTATTAATTAGATATCGACAGAGATTGTCAAAAACAAAATATAACAGCCCTGTGGGGGCACGAGCTCACCTGATATATTCGGCCAACTCCTTTACATAGTTAACCATAAAAAAAAAAACATACAAGTATACATTCATAGTTTGCCCTTGGAGCCTGATACTAGTGTACCACATAGCTAAAATGAACCAATGAAAAACTTTGCCCTCCCTGCCAATACGTAATAGCTTATTTTTTCCAAGGTTTAACTTGTATTAAGTTGACATCCGTTTGCTTTCATATTATAACAAAAATAAGCACATGGCACGCCCTAGTAGTAACAAACTTTGAACCTTTTGAACACTTCATGTCTTAATAGTGGACCTTGAGCCCCCCAAAACATTTCTTATATACAAATGATCACAGGGCTCATCCTAGTGCACGTACGGATTTACCATCCAGTTCTAAATCACAAATGGCAATATACAACAAAGAACCATTTAACTTCATTTGACCTTGCTGACCATATGTGACGCTTTGACCCTAATTACTTGAGTCCCTGTTATCATCTACCACAATGTTATGGTTATACAACGAATGGCTTTGGTTCGAATAAGTTCCTATTTGGCCCTGATCGAGGGCCTGCCCCCTGAGCCTCAAGAGTGAGTACGCCTATAGGTTGTATAATCCAAGTTCTTCAACGGAAACCAACTCTACCACCATTCGTCTGGTTAACAGTTACATTACCGCACTCAAGTTTTGTCTATAATAATCCCATTAGAGTGCATGACACTGTGGAATTCTTTCGTGTAAACGGGCCCCATCTTAGCCAAACTATGGCCCTTGGTGTGACCCCAAAGAAACCGGGCCACCTAGTGCATCAGTACTTTATCCAAAATTATATGTAGCACAGATCAATTAAGATCTCTCGGTCATTATCACTAAGCACACAAGTGGCTACTAATATCTCTGGATCTGATATGAGACGAATGATAGTTATTGAACTTATACCCTACTTTTGGCCCTTTAGCTAGCCCATGCCCCTGGCACCCAGGTGCCCAGTTCTGTGCCTTTTCACTCAGCGACCCCTTGAAATCTCCACCCTTCTAAGGCTCGGTCTCTCTTCTTGCAATCTTTTCTTGGGCCATCCACTTCAATCATCAGCTTTTTTCTGCTGAATGTACAATTGCTACTGCCTGTTGTTAACATACCCCTCTTACGCTTGTCTAATACATGTTACTTCGCCACCCGACGTCACCCCGCATCGACGCCTCTAATCGGTCTTACGAAACAGCCCTCTTTTAGTTTCGTCTCATCGCTCGTACACCTTTGAGCTCCTTTCTCGTCGTTTCCGTGCTCCTTTATCTTGCCTTTTTTCTTTGTGTCCCCTTTTAATATTTCGCTTGATTATTTTTTCGCTCTTAACTTTCTATCTTTTGTAGGCTAAACAACAGTCACGACCTTTCTTTCCTTTTCTTCTTCTCTCTCGCTTCTCTATTCTCTCTTAACTATCTTTGAGAACGGTCAAAAAAAAAACACCACACTTCATCCCACTCTTCCTATTCCTCCTATCCTGGTTTTTTTTAATATACATATTGTCTCTATTTCCGTTTATTGTCAATTCTCTCTGTACTTTTATATATTTACGCTCTAATTTCTTCCATATTTTTTTCATTTGACGGTTCTCTTGACATTGCTAATTTTATTACATTTGTCTTTTTTTATTTTACAACTACCCAGTTACTACCTATTTCATCTTTTCCCTATTATCCTGCTATCTACTTCTTCTACGTCCCAACAACATGATCGCCACTCACTTCATTCATGAAGAGAACACACAGCTTGTCCTCCTCGATATCTCCACACAGCTGTTATCGCTTGAAGTACAATCACTTGCCACGAATATGCCTCTTTCTTGTACACCTCCTGATATAAACATCACTCATACAGTTCAGTAAGAAGAATCCAGACTACTGTGATGATAGAAAATCTTCTATTAAAAATCTACATTTCACTGATTCAGTGAATGTATGTTACTTTGCACTATATTGATGCGGTTAAATTCATCATTCCATAATAAATATTGATTCTTTCGTTTCCTAGCTATGTCTCTCTAATCTTCTCTCAATCCCTACGTGTCACTAGTTGCCAATGAACAACTAATGAACAGTGCCTCTCAACACTCTTAATGTCTGTGCTAGCATTTCCCCCTTTCCTAGTAGTGAGCTCATAGATAATTGCTGAGGTGGGGGGTGTTCTTGCTTGTATTCAACTACTCTCTCCTGTTACTACCCAGTGACATTTTTCAGAATAGCATCTGCTCCACCATGTTCTGACAAAATAGGCTGCCTCATCTAAATTTGTTGTATGCAAGTACTGCAAATCTTATCTTAACACTCTAGCAGTATTCGTTTAAAGATCAAGTAATCATTTTATTTACAACTCTGACCCTCTCACTTCAGATGAATCCTTTTAATTCCCGAGCGAAAGTACTCATTCTGCGCGAGAAAATGTTTTTATATGAACATTATAACTCTATACGTCATACAGTTGTTCCAATTAGTCTCCTTAGCGCCAGGATTTATGACATATTGCTGACTGCCCTCAGTCTGCCAGCGGTCCTGAACGGACTGATCCAATCGTTTTCATTCATCAAAATCAATTTATACTCTCTTTTTTCTAAAGCTGCACAATTCTTAGTATTTTATCTTCCTCCAATCAAACCAATAGTTCATTAACACTAAATACAGTTGCCACATTTGCCTCCTTCCTTTCTAGTCTGTGAAAAAATATGTTTACCCACTCCTATGTACGCTCTTGATCTGAATGTCAATACCTTACTCTATTTGTGCCTCCTATCCTCTCCCTCTCGAAGTAGTAAGTACCACCAAATGCTGATACTTGAGTTTCGTCATTTTGAATTAATTTTATGCAAGTTGCTCAAGTGTGTCTGTTATAATGCTCTGTTTGGAAACTTCTTCAACCCAATAGAGTCCAGTTAGACAGATGAAAGCATTGCCACGAATTGCCTGCCCTGATG
Source organism: Eucidaris tribuloides (assembly GCA_001188425.1). NCBI lineage: Eukaryota > Metazoa > Echinodermata > Echinoidea > Cidaroida > Cidaridae > Eucidaris > Eucidaris tribuloides. The sequence goes on along the minus strand of JZLH01S0603530.1, from coordinate 19,291 downwards.
CTGTGCTTGTTTGTTTGACGGAAAACCTACACAATCGAACTTGTCGAAAACAACGTATTCAGGACAAGAATTGCAGCTTGACATGAGTTTTTACGAGAATCTGAGCATACTTCTTTGAATTTCTTTGATTTTTGCACTCTTTATACGGTCATCCTATCCTGGTAGAGCGAATTCTCTTTCTTCAGCATACTTCACCTGCTCGCTACTTGAAAAATCTGCTACGCTCGTTACCTTGCCGTAGATGATCACAAGGAACCCAGATAAAATTCTATAGGTTTCTCTTTACAATACAATACGATATTAGCCATTTATAGAGCACTCCCTTCCTCATCGATCAACACACTGTCTATCACCACGCCCTTTGAATTAAATTACAACAGGTCAACGTTCCATAAAGCCAATTCTTATTGACGTTTAACGAAGAACCAAAATACCTGTAAGCGCTGGACTACACAGAAGTCCGTCCAAAACGGGCCATTTCTCCCATAATTTTGTCCATCCTTTTCACAATTGTAATAATAATTTATTTATTAAAAAGTGAGTGATTTTTTAATTTTATTCTATTGTGGTAAAGAACTAGTACTGAGAAGTATACCCAAGGAGTGGTTTCATCACACATATGGGAAACGGGCCCGTATTTTTATGCCTATCATGATGTCGCTATCACGTTTTATCACGACTCAAAAATGAGCGACTTAAATTGATCTTAGCTTGTGTATCCTATTCAATTAACCATAGTTAAATAAAGCAACCACAAAATTAACAACTAAACACAGATACAATACCATGTTAAATTATCAAAACAGAAATGTTCTTTCCAGGATTTCTATGAATCAAAGAACCAGAAGAGAAGCGAAATAAGATTCCGACACCGTGATTTGACTTTGCGGAATAGACTTTGCGATTATTCCCATTAAACAAGGTCCGAATGCCGTCTCAGGCAAAAAGAATTTCACACAGTTCAACAAACCATTGTCTTGCCTTGAGAACTATTATATTATCAAAAGTAACCCTGTTCGTAAATATATTGTCTTCCGACGTGTCACTTGTAATGTATACTTATACATTTATTGATTCATAATTCAACCCTCCTGGTTTGATACAAATACTATATTGTGTGATTGGAAACACAAAAATCTAGTCACTGCTTAATCTTCACAGCATTTACATACATGTTTTTGAAGAGATTTTCCGACAATTTCCAAATTCTTCAATTTCTTACATGTATACTCCCAACAAAGATTAAGAAGACGTTTCAAAGAGAAATATTAATAAATTAGATTAATACACATTCTAACAAACATTTGTTCATACTGTGGCATAGATGACCTTTGTACACAGCGTCCCTACATCTGATCCCCAATGCCTCTTCACTAGCCGCATACGGATTTCATGAAACACTTTTGCCTTTACACTGTCGTGATGCAGAAGTGATGCGACGGAAATGTCTCAGGGGCAAATGTGGAATCAGGAAACTGTCTTTCTATCGCAACTCCGCAGCTCCAAGTCTCATGCCTCTCAATTGGCACAAACTGGACATCGCCGTTCTAATAGCAAACCACATTGAGATTTTTGTTTTAACAGTCACAGTAATGGTGATGACAACAATGAAGATGATGATAGTGATGATAATGATGATCATGGTGGTGATGATGGGAGATCATCATCATCATCACTATCATCACCATCATGATTATCATCATGCTGAATGCCTGTGGGTAATAGCAATTAAGTTCACTTTTCTACTCCTGATATTGTGATGGTGATGCTAAGCTCCTACATAGTTTGCTTATCTCTGGAATGTAATTAGGAATAAGACTGGAATGAAATTGAAGTTTGATCTTTGTCATCACCAATGATGATAACTCAATAAGAATGATTACAGTTTATGGACCATGGAGGTACACAATTCCATAAATATCTATGATGGACTCAGTTTGTCAAATATTGGATGTTTTTAAAAATTGCAATTCATAGGACATAATATTTACTGAGTACAAAAGAAATGTAGTACTCCTCTAACCTTCCTCATGTAGTTCACATGGATCCTGTTCCTCCTCACAGGTGAACTCCAGATTACCAAGATGGAGGATGCCAGCTAGCACCTGGAGACAAATTGATGACATTTGAAAAAAAAAAACAGGTGTGTAAAGCCATGAAAACATTACAGTATTTCATGAGACCTACTTTTTAGGGAAATGTCAATTTATCATGTATTTGCACATAAACAAAGCAAAGTTCTACTTGGATGGATAAAGTGAAAAAACTGAAATGAACAAGTGAAAATACAATTTCCATATTATCAATGTCAGTCTACCTTCTTATGTTCTTATGTTTAAAACCTGTTTGTATGGCTCTTAGACTAAGAAAGAGAGCTAAAGAATTACGTAAATGTTCAAATTACATCTATGTTGGATTATTCCTTTGATAAGCCCCTAAAACCAAAAAGAGATATTACAAATATTGACTGAATTAATCCTTCGTAAATAAATATGGTCAGCTAAATGACACTATTCTTATTGTACCTGAAATATGTTGTCTTGATGGATCTTGGTCAGACCCACATTCTTCATGGCCATTTGAGTTGTTGCAAATACTCTGTTCTCACTGGCTCCCTCATCCAACTCTTTGTCCAGTGGCAGGTAGGCAAATGTGACATCATCACCATTGGGTGTGACCAGACCCCACGCTGACTGCTGGTCATCAGTGGCATCATTCACAACCTGTCAACAGAGGATGACAAAACTGATAATAAGAATCCTTAAAAACATCACTTTTAACAATAAATGACATGATCATGGGCGGCGGAACATTTGGAATATACAATGGTATTGGAGGGGACACCATTGTTCGCAAACAATGGTGTACCCCCCCCCCCCTCAGTCCATTGTCAATCTGAAAGTTCCTCCACACACTATATAACTATTATAGAATCAAGAAAACTGGGCAAGGATGCTACTGTAAAAATTCTGTAGTCAAAAGTTGACTCATTTTTAAATAACTTCCATTAGTATGTCTTGTGTCAAACAAATTTGTTGTGTAGCTTTCTATGGGATTAATTCCTCTCGGGGCACGAGAGAAATAAAGTGCTAGTATGTTCATGCTTGAATCTCCTTAAATAAACAAATTTAATACAAATCCTTCTAGCCATGAGATACACTATATCTAGTGTATAGATTGGTATATCTTTCAACCAGTTTAATTCGAGAGGCATTTTTTATTTCTTCCAATCATGTCACTGCCCTTTAAAGATGCTATATAACACTGCGGAAGACCTGTTTAAAAAATTGTCGAACTTTGCCATTTGACATATCTGACAGTGTTTGAATGGACAAGTAAACACCCTAGAACACAAATGTTTGGACAGTTATGCTGTTACTAGTACAATATGTGCAGATACAAATTGGCACATTAATTATTCTCGGCCGATAGGAAATTCTGCAACACAGCAGTCTGTGGGGGAAAGCTGGAATGGTCTCTCAATGATTTTCACTTTTTTAAAGCACTTAATGATCGTTTCAAACTGCAATTTTTTCAGGGCTTCATTTTTAGACCGTATCAGAAACACTAGTAGCATGGGGAATCATGTAGTTCAGATTTTTTAAACTGGAAACATTGTTATACAATGCCTTTACGCTAAAATTTCGAAATACATCACAATTTGTTGTTTTTGTTCAGAATACATTTCAACTTTACCAAATCTCATTTTTACATACTCTAATCATCAGTGTCATCTTTATTGGTGATCCGCATAACCGCGGATCACCATAGATTTCGTCAAAATCTTTCTTATTTTTTTTTCCTGTTTCTTTCTGGTCATTTCTTGTTACCACGATATCTCATTAACACCATCGTCAATCATCTTGTAACTCGGCATAGTTATGTCATGTGTCAAGACCTCGCTACACAATTTTTGTCAGTGTTGTCACTTGCCCATGACGTCATTTACGAAAAAGTTAGAGTTAACCTACATTTGCAATATCTCAAGCTTTCCGTCGAATAAAACAATGAACTTTGGCAGAGGTAAAGTTGTGAGGTCAAGTGTAATCTGATGAAGCTAACCACGTGCGCACGCGTGTCTCCACTGGCGTGTACGGGCGCGTCAAAATTCCAAAATGCTCCAAACCACTTTTTATTAACAGTACTATATG
>JZLH01S0603528.1:8662-22718 GCA_001188425.1 Eucidaris tribuloides | reverse complement strand
GTGAAACAGGCCCCAGATTTTGGAACCCTTGCCTTTGGCTTTGGCTTTTCCAATTTTCCAAGCTAGCCTAACCCTAGGAGAATACAGATAGATCTACACTACAGGCAGCTGTAAGGGGTATATTCCCCTTACTTGTAAAGTTGTATGGGTGCCGATATGCGGCCCAGGGATTATTAGAGTGCTTACTTTTGTGTTTAGTCAGTACGGGCGCACGTCCAATATCGGAGATTCTCTCCAATGTCGGAGATTATCTCCGATATCGGAGACTATTAATGGGGTCATCAAAACTTGGCACAAAGAAAATCTCAGATATCGGAGATTTTTTTTTTTTCCAAGACCAATCCACTGAGGTCATGGTGGTGTAAACAATTAGATCTGGATTTACATAGAGTCTAGATCTAATACAAATTTATTAATAATTTATAAGAATAATAATATTGATAATGGCAACATTCATAAACTATGCTGGTAATCGATACCATCAACAACTTTGCTATCGATAATTGCTGCAAAATGTAAACAATCGATCATAGTAAAGAAGACGGTGAATTTTCAAAGTAGACGGTCATGTGGGGTAAAATCCCTCGAAGATTCTGAATATCACATTCCGAAGTTGCGATAACATTATCCCTGCTGCGCCAAGGTAAATAAACGAAAAAAGTCTCCAATATTGGAGACTATCTCCGAAATCGGAGAGCAGAAAAAGTCTCCGATATCGGAGAGTCTCTCCAAAATTGGAGAGAATCTCCAATATTGGACGTGCGCCCGTACTGTTAGTTAGGGTGGGGAGTTAGTAACCGGACACTTGATTTTTTTGCATTTTTCAGGATATGTTGCCAAAAAAACATTAACGTTAGGCCTAATTTTCAAATGATCAATATCATGAATAGATCCATATGAAGAAATAATTTCAGCTTTAACCACATGATTTCTTCTGTTCAGGCATAGACTATTTTGGTGCAGAATCAGTTAGTTTTGTGACTTAATTAAAATTCTTAGGTGCCAGATTTTGGAACCCTTGGCTTTTCCACATTTACCAAGCTAGGAGAATACAGATACACTACAGGCAGCTGTAAGGGGTATATTCCCCTTACTTGTATGTGTGCCGATATGCGGCCCAGGGTCCAGGGATTATTAGAGCGCTTACTTTTGTGTTTAGCCTTAGTTAGGGTGGGGAATTAGTAACAGGTCACTGATTTTTTTGCATTTTTCAGGATATGTTGCCCAAAAAAATTAGGCCTGATTTTCAAATGATCAATATTAGAATTAATTAATTTATTAATTAATTATGGGTAGAAAAATGAAAGCTGTATCCCGTATGTGTGTTTGCAACTTTGTGCGATACAGTAGTTCCTGGCACGTAGTTCACGCCGTTCTAATGCGCGGTGTCTGGGTACACAACCTGTCTGGATGGCCGGAATTACAAGCTCCTCATGAGTCAGTGACAAGTAGCCTGATTTGGCAAGCAGTCAGTACATAGCCGTAGGCCTGTGTGTACGCACTACGCAATAGTATTCATTCAATGCAGACAAACAAAATTTCTAATTTATTTCATTATTGGGTCTGAGTGAATGTGAGACAAGAGGATTTAAGTTACTGGATCCAGTCCTGACTCTCCAGAGCAGAGTGGGGACCGAGTCCAGTCCTATCAAAATTGCAGAAAGAAAAATGCAAGTCAAGTTATTAGAAACTACTTAACTAGATTTTAACGTTAGATTCTGGACTAATATTAAAGACAAAAATGTTGTTTGTGTGTGTGTTTGAGGTTTCCTATCACGACTATGGTGCTATTCTGCAATGAATCCGTGTGCAGTGGGTGTGGCACTGTGTAAGTGATGTATTTGCTGTTTGGATTTTTGGCAATCAGTCGTGAATGACTATCGTCACAGACTAGCACTATGACTTTTTTTTTATTCTGTGTTGTATTGTGACTCCTGAGAAAGCAAGCAGTAAAGTCAAGATCCTGATCCTGTGCTATTAAAGACACAGGCTAACATTGTGGAGTTTCAAATTAACAAAATTGTCAAAGTTTGATGATGACAATGATGACAAAATTAATATTCAATTTCAGTCATATAATTTGTAATTGTTGAATGATGATAGAAAATATGTTTCAAGAATTTATTCATAAAGATATATGACACACTTTGCCTGTCCCTTCACTCATTGAAACTTGGGGAATAAAGCCATAAAACAGAGAAACATGTAATTGTAATAAGAAAGCAGCTGGATGAATGACTTAGGTAGTCTGTCTGGCTTAATGCACCTCCTTGGCGGCTAGGAATAATAATAATAATAATAATATAAAATTTGTAAAGCGCAGAAAACTATTTAAATATACTCTAATGCGCTGCTAGAGCTCCTGATTACTTGGTCCGGTCATTACAGTACTACATAAATACCCAACAGATTTTATAAGATTTTCTAATAAGGAATAACTACATTATTTTCAATTGTATAATTAATATGAAAGAATATGTATTACCCAGCACTAAGATAGCAATATTATGCAAACAAATGTTTCTTTAATTTAGATTTGAAAATGTTCAGAGATGTTGATTTCCTTATTTCTAGAGGTAGGTCATTCCATATTCTTGGAGCTGCAAAAAGCTGCTGCATATGCAAATGCACGATCTCCTAAGGTTTTTTTTGTTTTATGGGATGGGATTTGCAATAACAGCGTGTCTTGGAAGCTACGGAGGTTGTGGGAGTGCATACGAGATCTGGGCTTTAGAAGCTCAGTGATATACATGTACGTGGGGACTTGACCATTTAGTGCTTTATAAACGATTAAAAGGATTTTGAATGAAATTCTTTGGTGTATTGGTAGCCAGTGCAGAACTCTGAGAAGGGGAGTGATCCCTGAAAATTTACAACTACCACAGATCAGCCTCGCACAGGTGTTTTGCACTCGTTGTAGCCGGGCAATTTGTGATTCAGGGAGTCCATACAATAAGCTGTTACAATAGTCCAACTTACTGGTGATGCATGCATGGACAATTGTTTTGGCACTGTCTTGGTTTAGGTATTTTCTAATACTTCATAGGTTGTATATCATATAATATGTAGTATACACTTGTATTATGTGTTTCCATATTCAAGTGCGTGTCAAAAAACACTCCTCATGTGGCTCAGTTATTTTGAATTTAAAATGTGAAATGGTGCCTTTAAGGATTACCATTATTTTAGTTTAATAATTAATAGAGCCAAATATTCTTAACCCTTTGGAAACTAAAGTACAAGATACATGTATCAGGGATGTAGTCGAGGCCGGCCAGTCCGAGTCACGAGGCTGGTGGAAAAATATTTTTCCCATAGACTTTGTACACGTGACTCGGTCCGAGGCCAAGGCCGAGGCCGGCAAAATCCGGCCTCGACTACATCCCTGCAAAATATCTCAAGTTGGGATCTATGGAGAATGTGTTTTATATCAAAATCAAATTGTCTCCTATGGGTGAAGTGTATAATAATGATTCACTTTTTTCTGTAGATCCATAAATACTGAAGATATGGATCATAAAGACCAACCTTCTACCAGCGATCAAGGAGCGGTGGGCAAAACGGAGGATGGAGGAAAAGACAAAAAGAAGAAGAAAAAGAAGAAAAACAAGGAGAAGAAGCCAGAGGGTGCTACTGCTGCTGCTGGTGGGGCTGCCGCTGGTGCTGCTGCCCCTGCTCCGGCCAGTGTAGATGAAACAGATTCTCGGATATCACAGGTGAGTGAATGCTACAGGGGATGGAGAGAACGATAAGATGAGAGAAAAGTAGGAAAGATGTCAAGTAGGTACAAACTTTCAGTCTATTTTGATTCTTAGACCAATGGCCCAGTAGGCTCTGGAAATATTATTCTGAACATACATAAAATGCCGGTTACAATACAGGTTTCAAAGATGAAGAAAAAGAGGGGTATTTTGTTTACAAAACAAATGGAGATGCGCACACTGAATGTAACAACATTTCCAATTTTGTAATAATAATTAGAATTTTCAAACAGTCATATCTTTATACTTGTTTGCCTGATTTTTCTCAAACTTTCATTGATGAATTCTTCTGTTTGTCTGCTTTTGTTTAAAATATATTGATATCGGACTGGAATTTCTTGTATACAAACACAGTGACAAATTACATGTACATTCAAACTCTCATGTATGTGTCTGCTGACCCGACATCTACTTGGCGATAATTATTCCATTGACAATATCTCAGAAGACAAGGAGTTATGGATAGGGTTGTCATTGGGTTTCCAGTTTGGAATAGGGTTATGGTCATGGTTAGAAGTGGGGATAGGGTTGAGGTTAAGTTTAGTGTATGCAATAGTCATCGGCACAATTGTCGTGGGAACAAATGTCATGGAATCGTGTGTCTACAGATTTGAAAGTGAACTCGGAGACTTGATCTCACTTTAGTCTTGTACCTCTTCTTGCATCTTCAATTCCAGAGCACTCAGCTGTCCATGTCCAAATTAAAGGCTGCAATGGAACTCCTTGTCAACCCAGGGCCGGCCAAGAGTATGGAAGATGCCAAGAAGAAAGTCTACAACTTCTGGGACACTCAGCCAGTACCGAAACTAGGTAAGATTCATCTAGCTTGACCATTTATTACTTGTGGAGATAATGCTATGAAAAAAATGGGGGAAGAGGGAGGGTAGATTTTTGCAGGTAGTATGTTTTGGGGTGTGTGTTAACTTTTAACATGTCGCTGGTGCAGTTTTTACACAACAAACAGTATCCCGTATACTTTTGCGTAGCAGAGGAACAGCCCTTACTGAATCACTAATTATAAAAGAGTCAGGTTTATTTTCATTTTCCCACAAATATGAGCTGTTATCCCAAACTTTCTCAACATGGTGCTGGTGCTATTCAAAAGTGCTTGACATGTTAAAGACACAGGCTAACATTGTGGAGCTTCAAATTAAAAAATTGTCAAACTTTGCTATCTGAGCTACATAGTAGTGTTTGAATGGACAAATAAAAACCCTAGAATACAAAAGTTTGGAAATTCATGCTACCACTGGCATGATATGAATGAATAAACAATAGGTACTCGGGCGGAGTACAAAATAGATCTACACACGTTAAGTCTGTGGGAGGAAATGCACAGGTGAATCCGGTCAACTTACGATTTTCACTTAAAAGCACTAAATAATCATTTTGAAATACCATTTTTTTCAGGGCTTCATTTTTAGACCTTATCAAAGACACTTTGAGCATGGAGGATTATGTAGCTCACATTTTATAAACTGTGCTCATTGTTAGTCTGTGGCTTTAAGAGTATATACATTTATTATGTGTGCAGTGGACTTCAAAATTCCATGGAAATTGGAATTGGATGTTTAACAATACCTTACATACTTACATGTAGTAGATTATTGGATAAAGCAGAAAGGTTGAAGTGCGAAAAATAAAGGTGCCTTGAAGCAACTTCCAAGGCCATTTTCCACTAATGTGTGAGCAAGTTATTACATGTATAAGACATTAATGTAAGTTAACAAGTGAAGTGACACTGATAATGGTGCTATTTACTGTATGCACTCATGTCTATTTTACACAGAATGCATTTGCGAATTTGTGGCATACATTATCTGTATAATAAATGCAGATGAGCATATTGTGTACATCAAATTGCTGATATTATATTTTGCAGGTACCATATGAGACCTACATGTACCTACCAGCATATATCTGATAAAACAAAATTTCAGTATTTTGTACAAATCAACGAAAAAGAAAAGAAAAAGATGTGTGTGCAGTATTGTGGCCGTAAATCTTTTATCGTTATTCAATATTGCTAGTGTAACATCTGTTACTTCCATCGTTCAAAAGATAATGGGCATATACTAGGACAGTCTCATCGTGCCTGGCTTTGATATTATGTTTCTTTTGAATTTGAATCATTTTGAAACATGTAACAAGATATTTTGCATGAGTGACCAAAAGAGGTTGAAACCGTGTGTGATTCACATGCTTACAGGGGGCAGATTCACAAAACCGACCTAGGACCATCCTACATGTATAGGTTAGAGTTGTGGTTGAACTTAGGCCGAACGCTCCACGAAACTGACTCCAACTCTAACTCCAGCTCTAACTTGATCAACTATAGTATCGGAAACTATCTTTCAACGCAATCTCAATTCTAGACCCTTTTTTTATGGGGAATGTGATCATACGACTATTTTCATTATTATTCGATTGTTTCATGTGTGCAAAATCTCATGGACTAAGATTTGGTAAAAATACATGTTATTTTTACTAATTAGCCGCAAAACAAATGTGACATTTCGAAATAATGAATACTCAATGTTTTCCTGCTCAATCAATAAAAATCTACCCCGGATTCCATAGTCTAAACTTCATACTTTTATTTCTTTATCAAAGAATGTACATTGCTTTGAAATAGTTAAATCGTGTCAGTTTCTCTTTGAACTACTAATATTACAGAAGTAAAGTTTTTTTTATTACAAAATTAAGTATATTTACAGATTAAACTCAAATTCAAGATGTACATGTGGAAATTTTTTATTGCGCCTGCAATGGAGGATAGGTATCATTAATCATGCAGTATGTGCATGAAGCTGAGGTATTTACAGGTGTGTTCATTGTAGTCTCACACATTTGTGAAGCATACATCCTAGAAATATTAATGATCTTCAATAACAATTACATTCATGCTTGACACATGTGGACACTGCGATCTTGTCGGTGAACCGTGGCAGAGAACAATAGTTAGAGCTGCTTCTCAGCAGACCCAGCATTTAGAGCTCGTCTTAGAGCTAATGATCCCAACTTGTGTTTCGAGATTTGTAACCAAACCTAAATATGGCCGCTGTAGCTAATGATCCCTGTTACCATAGTAATTGTAGTTGGTCCCGTTTCGTGAATCGGGCCCCAGACCACATGTATTCATGATAAGATTGGAATTACATGCATTGTATGCCCACTACTTGTGTCAAGCCAGTTGTGAAAGCTGCACATTTATGCTTACTAGTTATATGACCCCTTGTTAAATAAAATATTACTGCCACTACCGACTGCCGTATGCCATTTCATATTCTGATGATTAATCAATGACAAGCTTTGCAAAAATTGAAATAATGTGTACTCATATAAATAATTTGTTTATATTATTTACAACGCCCTGTTATGTCCGACAGTAAAATATTTGAAACCAATAAACACACACACACCCCACAGTGGGTTAGTAAAGCACAGGGTGTATTAGGATGATATAGCAGTATGTAGTTTTCTATAAATTTAGGAAGTTGTATGAACCATATTCCTGTCATTAAGGAAATAAGTAAACAAGGAAGTAGTTTCATTTACTTTAATCAGAAGTTTTGTTGTTCGACTATTTTGCAGTAGGAACTAGGAAATGCACATAGCGATGATTGCTCCCTGATAATTAAACACTGTAAACAATTTTTAGGATGTTTGACATTGTTCCTGATGTCTGGCAAAGTGTACCATACTTTGTGGAAGATTGATGAAAAATTTGTGTGATCAACCATAACTCTACTTGGGCGTTAAAGGTAGTAAATCTCATTTGCAACCCTCCCATAACATAGCAAAACATTATTCATACCATTAGGCTATTTATAAAGTGAAATCTGAAGATCAGAAATTACCTAGATTTTAAAAAATATGCACAAAACCAATACTTGTGTAATGTATGTCCTAGCCTAGGCACACTGTTCCAGAATCTCACTGAGGTATATCATGGACCTACAGTACAGTAGGTCCATGGGTATAGCACACTGATTACAGTACCAGATGGTTGTCCTGGCATGTGTCAACCACAGGGAAAGGAATGCAAGGTCATCTACTTGTACAGCACAAACCTAATGTACATGTATGTATTGCACTATGGCACTGTTCATGGAGTTTTGCACTATCTAAGAATAGACTAGTATTTCTAGTAGAATTTTTGTCATACGAGACCAAAAAAACAAAACAAAATTAAAGTCAAATGTTTACTATAATTCCACTAAAACTGCATTTATAACGTAGCTCCTGCTTTGCTGAAGGTTCTTAAATAGCATTTTCTTCTATATACATGTACCAGTGTTTGCACAATGTTAACTTTTAGTCATGCAAAAGGGACACCTGGCCTTTGAAGGGAGAAGGCACCAGCAACTAACAGGCATAAGTTAAAATATTTTAGTTTCTTAGCCAACAATCAGATTGCATGTGCACTGCAGGTAGCTGACATGCGTGACCATGCATGCCACGCGACAGTGTGTTAGCCGCACGTGTAATGTATGCCACTGTTTGTTGAATTGATAAGCTCCTCCATAGCTGTTTCTGCAAGTTTTGTCTTAGGGTAAAACTTACAAAGACATAAAATAAACACAAATTAACTAAGTTATAGGGCCTTGATGAGGGTGAGGATCACACAGTACCCCTTATTCAGGCTGTTTTTGTCACCATGTACCATAATTCTCACAATACTCACAATGTCATTTATTTTCTTAACTTATGCCTGTTAGTTGCTGGCACCTTCTCCCTTTAATGTTATTTTGTTGCCACTGCAAAAATTCCTGCTTTATCGATATTCCCAAATCGATGCCAGCGATGGGAATTAATTGTGACCTTGTCTTCTTTATTTATTTCTCCTGAAATACAGAAGAGACCATAGAAACAGAAATTAATGAGCCCGTAGAACCCGACAAGACGGAGATCAGAGAGGAACCTTATTCCTTACCAGCGGGCTTTGAGTGGGACACCTTAGACATACACAGTCCAGTACAAGTAAGTTTGCTGAAGTGTGAAATCTTGAACTCTTCAACAGTACATGTATTAACCCGAGACTGTTTTCACATGGTACACCAAAAAGGAATTGCAATGTGATTGTAATTGTCGACTACTCTTATTTAAAGTATGTTTACCCATGTGAAAGCAACTAGAATCATAATTGCAGATCGAAATGAGAAATTCAAAATTGTGCTTCAGAATGTTATCTAATCACAATTTTCCCAAATCATGTTGTGTTTTTCTCTTGTGAAGGGTTTGACCTCTAAACACGATTTGAGAATGGAGCTTGTAAGACACTATGATCTACTTCTGCTCGCTGCAATGTACTTGTGTACGTTGTGTGTGCATGCCCCGGGTGTTCACTACAAGGGTTGATTCACAGGGACCCAGCGACACGACCATGCCTCTCAAGTATAATTTTGAATTCTAGTTGTGGTATCTGAAATTCAAATTGCAATGATTGTAATCATAGTTGCAATCATGACTTGGTAGCTGTGTGAAATAGTGTGAGTGATGACCAATTATTGATAACAAAGACAGTTAGCCTTATTAGAATATGTAGATTTCAGTGCAGAAATTATTTGAGTTTGTGTAAGTTACCCTCTCATTATGAAGAGCAAAATTTCATGTAATAAGTGCTGCTATAAATGAAATCTCTCAGAGAGATTGATTTTTAATTAATTAGATCTTAAAGCATTAATACATATCATTTTTGTTTTTGTTTTTGCAGCTGAAAGAATTGTATAACTTACTGAACGAGAACTATGTAGAAGATGATGACAACATGTTTCGTTTTGATTACTCGGCAGATTTTCTAAGATGGTAAGAATCTGAGATATATTCTCAAATTTTATTTTATAAAATTGTATCTAAGAGCCACATTTCATGTATTTGATGGCACCACCAGGCCTAGAATCTACTGATAAAAAAGGCATTTATAAGTTAACAATGTTCTTAGCATTAAAAAATTGAGCTGCATAAACCCTCCTTGCTATGAGTGTCTCTGATAAGGTCTGAACTTGAAGCCCTGAAGAAAATTGTACTTCAAAATAAGGAAATAGGGATTTAAAAGAGTGAAAATTCATTAGTACAATTTACGTAGTTTTGCTGTGCATACAGTGCTAGTGGCAGCATTACTTTGTAAAGTTTTGTACTTTAGGGTGTTTATAAGTCTATTCAAACACTTTTATGTAGCTCAGACATCAAAGAAGAAGAATGATAATAGAGCGCACACTCCATTGAAGGATGCTCATATTGCTGGCCCAACGTCAGTTCTTTTTGGTACACTAAGATTTTATAGATGATATAAGAATTTTATGGCTTAAAGCTCAGTGACATGATTGGGAGAAATAAAAAAAATGCCTTTAGAACCAAACTGGTTGAAAGATAAACCAAACGTACACCAGCTGGAGTGGATCTCCTGGCTGGAAGGATTTGTCTTGAGTTTGTTTACTTAAGGAGAATCAAGCATGAACAGGCCAGCAGTTTAATTTTATCGGGGCACGATAGATTTAATCTCCATAGAAGACTACACTTCAAATTTGTCTGTTACAAGGCATACGGATGGACATTATTTTAAAATGGGTCAACGTTTGACTACAAAATTTTCACAGTAGAATCCATGCATAGTTTACTTGATTCTAGAATAATTTTACCCCAAGTTGAGGACTACCCCCAATCATGTCATTTACCTTTAAATACAGAAAATAGAAAGTACTTGTACCACTAATTTGTACCACCCATCATAATTCCCTCCACACCTGGTTAGGCCTGGTGGTCGTTTTCTGCCTGTCAAAGTTTGACAATATTTTGAATTGAACCTCCACAATGTAAGATAGTGTTTTTAACACTTTCCGTACCATTCCCATAAAATTTGATAGACTTAGCATACTTGTGATATTCTGCATGTGGTACTGAAAGGGTGAGAGACACAATTATTTTGTTTTTTGTGTTGATGTTTACAGGGCGTTAACCCCACCAGGCTGGCTGAGGGAGTGGCATTGCTCCGTTCGAGTCACCACTAACAAGAAGCTGGTTGGGTTCATCAGTGCAGTACCAGCCAGGATAAAGGTCAATGGAAGGTCAGTAACCACTTTAAAGGCAGTTTAGAGTTTTGGTGAATGACGAAAAATAAATTTGTCTTCTTATGTTTTTCTGAGATGTGTTATTGCACTCTTGAATAGTACTAGATGAATATCCTTCCCTAAATTACTCATTAAACTCATAGGTTTACATAGGATATCTTCCTACAAATGTGACTTGTTATAAATTTTCTGGGATATGGAAGAAAACATAAAATATACATTTTCCAAATGTTCATGGACATTTATTCTAAATAAAGAACTTTATGTATCATGTAGAGAAAAGTAGCAACCTGATATTTTTCAGTGTGATAGACATTTAGTTATTCACATATTTGTTTGCGTGTAATATTGTATTTAGCACACTTAAAGTAGGAATGTAAACTGATTTGTTAAACACTTTCCACTCTATTTTCATGTAAGCCGTACCAACTTTTAATAAAAAATTTTTCTTGATAAAAATTTGTGGCTAATACAACTGACAGTGGATGGTGGAAATTAGATTCTGTACACGTGTATCTGAATAAATAACCATGTGTACCCCTGTACAAAAGTACACAATAATGCACAGTTCTGGTGTCAACCTGTTTTGATAGAAATGGAGGAATATTTAATCACAGTTTACCTTAGCCATCATCAATGTCATTTACTTGTAACAAATTGCTTTTCAGGGTGGTCAGAATGGTAGAAATCAACTTCCTGTGCGTCCACAAGAAGCTGCGGTCAAAGCGAGTTGCACCAGTCCTGATCCGGGAGATCACAAGAAGGGTCCATCTCCAGGGCATCTTCCAGGCCGTCTACACGGCCGGGGTAGTTCTTCCAAAACCAGTCTCTACCTGCAGGTGAGTGCAGACCAGAGATGGAGTCAAGGCCGACCGTTAAATAAAATACAGACTTTCAAGCGCTCCTACTTTTCCTACTTTTTCCTGCTTTTTTTTACTCTCCTCCTACTTATCCTACTTTTTTCCCCAAAACTCCTACTTTCTCCTACTTCCTCCTACTTTTTTTGTAAAAACCCCACGAAAATAAAAAAATGCTATTGATCATATAAAATGCTGGAGTAATGAGTAGTCATTTCCCGCGAAAATAAAAAAATGCTATTGATCATATAGAAATGCTGGAGTAGTGAGTAGTCATTTCAGGTATTCACAGTCCTATTTTTCTCCTACATTTAGCTCTTTATATCCTACTTTTCTTATACTTTTTCCTAAATTTAGCTCCTATTTTTCTCCTACTTTTTCACCGTGGTCCACTTGAAAGCCTGAAAATATTTTCCCATAGACTTTGAACAAGTGACTTGGTCCAAGGCCAAGGCCAAGGGTGGCAAAATCCGGCCTCAACGCTGGCCTTGATTCCATCCCTCGCGCAGACCATTGAAATGCATTGAAAACATTGTTGCACTTTGTTGTCATCAACAAAATATGTTTGATAGTGTTGTAGTATTCAGGTTATTTCGAAAACCGATAACCAGGACAACAAACCAGTCAGTTATGGGATAAACATTACTGAAAAAATATTAAATAAAGCCACAACAAAATTTTCAATACACTGCTGTTGAAAACTTGTCACTAAAATGAGGGGCAAAATGCAGAGAAAAGTGTCAATAATGATAATCCCACTATTGGTAGACTTATGACTCAGTCTGTTCTCAAGTACCCCTCTTTGCATTCATGGTGGATATTTTTTTGAATTTTGATTTTTTTTTTACTGATTTGACCTTTTGACATCTGCCTCTGTAATTCTTAGAAAAAATTGACAGATTTGAATCATGCGATCACAAGCTGTCATATTGTGGGCAATATTGATCTTGATAATTGGTGGCTTGTAGGACATGGAAGAATAGCGAAGTAGGAGGGGGAAATCGCAACGTACACAATGAAATTCAAGGAATTAAACATCGTGCCTGCAAAAAGGAGTATACATTGAGTTGCAATTTAAGGAATAAAGGTGGTATGGTCACTTATAAACTGCATTTTGTAACTCATTTTAGATGATTTTCTATTGAGAATGTGTAGTACCATGTATTAAGTTTTTGTCCACTTATCCGAAACCGAACTAGTTTTGTGTTTGGCGGTCAGTTACTGGGCGGATATCCATTTATCTACAGGTCAATGCTATATGGCATTATTGTTAAATAAGAGACGATGCAATATTCACTTGGTTGACAGTGAAGGGAATATAAGCCCATACATTTATATTTTCTTGTAAAAGAGTCTACACAGAATATTTATTTTCTTCATTTAATGCTGGTCAAAAATGTGTAGTTTATGGGACAGATGCATTAGACAATATAACTCTATTATTTTTCCAATGTTTGACTTGAAATTTTCTCATATTTTCCAGGCAAATTTGTTGTCTGAGTGTGTAATGTACTGGGCTTATGTGCAAACCTGTCATCCACAAAGGGTTAAAGTATAAAAGTGAATCTGGTATTGAAAAACAAAGTAACTTTCTTTGTGATCATCATTAGCCTTCTCAGTACCATTGCAACAGAATTTCATAGACTTTACATGTGTTGCGCCAAGTGTGATTTTAAATCAATTAAATTGCAAAGTTCTCTTTTATTTTCTTGCAGGTACTGGCATCGGTCTCTGAACCCTAAGAAGCTTGTAGAAGTCAAATTCTCTCACATAGGTCGCAACATGACCCTGCAGAGGACAATAAAGTTGTACAAATTACCAGAGGTATGGAAAAAACACACACATACTCCCACCACTCCCCCCCACCCCCAAAAAAACCCAACAACAACACTCTCAAAACAAAAATTAATGTACTCCTTGCTTGTCTCAGTTTAAAATCTGTGTGTTCAATATGTCCGAGCTGTAAATGTACCAACAGTCCATTTGGCAGAAGTTGTTGAAGTCTCAAAGACTTATTAGGGAGCTTTCGTTTTGACAATGTACGGACTCAAGAACGGTAATCCGAAAGTGAGATCGATCTGCGCATGCTGTAAATGTACCCCCGCATCGCACTCTCCGTCCCAGAATCGAGAACGGGTTTTCGCAGATTTTTCGTTCTCGACGGACGGAGGACAGCAGCCAATCAGCGCCCGTACAGAT
The DNA here is from genome assembly GCA_001188425.1 of Eucidaris tribuloides. NCBI lineage: Eukaryota > Metazoa > Echinodermata > Echinoidea > Cidaroida > Cidaridae > Eucidaris > Eucidaris tribuloides. The sequence continues at coordinate 8,831 of JZLH01S0603528.1, read as the reverse complement.
GATGTCAGTGCAAATCGCAACACGTGTTAAGGCTGATGACGTCATGCACCGTCGCTCGTTCTACGTTTTGCATTTGCGAAACTGCCTTGTGGAAGGACCACGGACGAACGGCTAGCTTGATTGCTCACTGTCCTCGTTTTCGTCCGCGGTGGCAAAACGAAAGCTCCCT
>JZLH01S0603522.1:44177-56010 GCA_001188425.1 Eucidaris tribuloides | reverse complement strand
AGGGAATTATCCTCAAATTTTGATTTTTACTCTCTGGTTTTATTATTGCAATGTGGAAAGACAATGTGGCACATTTTTTTTTTGTATATACAGTGTTAAAGTGAACAATACCCCATGGAGAGTGACAGTCAAGTCAGTTTCTGGTATAGGTGGGAGAACACTATAGCAGAGAAACTACATCTGTGGCCAATCTGTGGTTCACAGCAGCTTAGGGTAGCTAGAATGAAGGGTTGTAACAAAGTAGTTAAATGAGTGATTTAAGGTGTTTATGTACTCTGCTTTTGAAGGATTGTGCACCCTTGTCAGAAATATATCCAACTACATTTTCGGGTAAGCTGTTCCACACAGGTACCGCAGAGTAGATGAAGGTCCTGCTGGTGGAGAGCGTTCTGGAGGTTGGTACTGACAATGCATGGAGAGGCATTGATTGGCCAACTCGGGAAGCTCTTCTGGCTTTGAAGGGTTCAGGGAGCAACGCTTTAAGGTCTGTAGGGCATGTTGTAATCTGCATCTTGTACAGGACTGTCACAGCAGCGACTTGGTGTCTATGTTGGAGAGGGAGGATGTTTAGTTTGGAGCAAGCTTCTTCTTTGTTTGTGCCTATGATATGTAGGGCCTTTTTCTGAACAGAGTCAAGTAGACCAAGAGTGGAGGGGCTGGCACTCATCCAGGAAAGTGAGGCATATTCCATCACACTGTGCACCTGAGCTTTGTAGACATTTGCTCTGCCCTGAATATCTAGTTTACAAAAACTTTTCTCAGGGCACCCAGCCTTTGTCCTGCCCTGGACGTGAAGCTGGAAATATGCTTTTTCCAGGTCAGCTTGTTGTCACATGATTACTACTTAAAACTAAAGAGGGCACTATTTCCATTCTTGCCTTGACTACAGATTTTTCCTTAAAATGAGAGATAAGTACTTTAAATTATTGTTTCAATATTGATATTTAATCAATTCAAATGTAAAAGGGAATAAAGTAAAAATTTGGACTGGAATGGAATGAAATATTTATTAATATTTAGGGACGAATATGGTTACATCATTGCATATAGTTGTAGAAAATTTGTGATAATGACAAACGACCTTTTCCATTCCAAATATTAAATGCACTATTACATCAAAAACTTTTTTGTACATGGAAAAGAAATGAAAATGAAATGTAGGTGTCAAAATATGTTTTTTTAGAAGTCGAAAATTACAAAATATATAAGACAAGATTACAAATCATTTAAACTGTAGATTGCAAAATGCAGGGCAGAGGATTACAAAAGGTATGGCGGAGCACCCAAATGACAGACAGCACACTGAAAGATTGGTATTTTGTTCTTTTCAGTGTCTGGCATAGTTTAGTATGGTGATTACCCATGCTTCGGTGACAGTCTATTGTGCAGATCAGACCACATGATTTTATTCATTAACACGCAGGCAACATATGCTGAAAAGGGACTACCACTTCAAAATCCGGATTAGGTCTTCTTTGATTTTACAGTGAATGAGTGACCTTCGCTGTTTCGCTTAGGTAAACACGAGATAACAATGATTCTTGGAGAGTGACAGTGATTTATCAGACGAGATGTCATGTTGAACATGATCTGTGAATATGAAGTGTCTATTCTTCTGAGCTACATGATAATGCTTGAAAGGACAAACAAACACCCTAGAATGCAAAACTTTGGAAAGTTATGCTGCCACACTTGAATTCAGAATCTGGGCAGCTCTTAATTGTAACACAGAAGTCTATGGGGGAAGTGGGCATGGTAGAAGTGGGTATACTCATAGTTTTTCACTTTTTTAAAGTACTAAATGTTTGCTTTGAATTACAATTTTCTCAGGGCTTAATTTTTGGACCTTATCAGAGACACTGATAGAATGGAGGATTATGTAGCTCAGATTGTTTACACTGGAAGCATGTTAAATGATGTCTTTAAAGTGATGTAAGCAGTACACTGAAGTTACATGTAATGTGCAATTATGACCCTACACTTGAAGGCATCAGTTTATGTTTGTATGTAGTGCATCGATACAACGCCAGTACCATAACTACACAGTTTTACTTCTAATGGACACAAGAGGGCACTACACAACATGGTACCCGAGGGTACAATGGTACTCCTGTGTACTGCGTGGTGCTTCACATACCTTTGATATCTCATATTGTGAATACGCTTTCGGTTTGCTGGGGTCAACGTTGTAGACATTGTTGGTAAGGGGAATGGCAATGCCAAGTTTGGATGGTGGTCTGTAGTTGACCTGCATTGATAAGAGTAGTTATAAGGAAAGAAGAAAGAGAAGGAAATATCTTATAATTCATAAGAATGCACAATATTTCAATCAATCAATCAATCAATCAATCAATCAATCAATCAAACAATCATTCACTTATTCAACCAACCAACCAACCAACCAACCAACCAACCAACCAACCAACCAACCAACCAACCAACCAACCAACCAACCAACCAACCAACCAACCAACCAACCAAGCAACCAGTCAATCAATCAATCAATCAATCAATCAATCAATCAATCAATCAATCAATCAATCAATCAATCAATCAATCAATCAATCAATCAATCAACCAATAAAGTCAATCAATTAATGCACTCATCTCAGTCTATTTATGTGTCTATCTATCTATCTATCTATCTATCTATCTATCTAGCTATGTATCTATATCTTTCTATATGTCTATTAATTAGATGTTATTGATTATTAATCAATTATTTGTTATTTTATATTCCTGTAATTCTCACCGGTAAATTGAAAAGGATAGACTCATTCTTCCTGTTCTCCGGTGAGCCATGCAGGAATTCGTCAGGTGTCAGGGGAGGAGTGTACAAGTAATGGAGTTTTTTGGTGGGTGGACAGGCACAGTACAGGGTGACGGTGAAGGCTGCGGAGTGACACTGGAGGGACGCGGAGGGAATGCTGATGATGATAGATGTGATGCCCTAAATGGAGATAGTAATTATGAGAATAAAGATAAGAAGTAGAAGAAGTAAAGAAGAGGAGGGGAAGAAGAGGAGAAGGAGAAAGGAGAAGAACAGAAGGAGGAGGAGGAAGACGGAGAAGGAGGAGAAGAAGAAGAAGAAGAAGAAGAAGAAGAAGAAGAAGGAGAAGGAGAAGAAGAAGAAGCAGAAAAAGAGGAGGAGGAGAAGGAGAGAAGACTAAAGATTTATCTTAAATGTTGTTACATACGGAGAAAGAAATGTTTGTTTTTAACCGTATTAAATTAATATGGCACCCTGAAAGAAATTGATAGCATGCAAAGCCATACAACAAATTTACTTGTCACAAGAAGTATTACTGGCATAACCATTTGACCAAAATATTTAGACAGCACAAGCCTTGAATGGTGTACTTGATTCATGAATAGTTTTATTCCAAAGTAAAGACTTCTTTCAATTCTGCTATTTTCATTAATGAAGAGATAAGAAAAAATGTGTTAATCAACTTACTTGAGAGTAGAGTCGATGGTACACGGTGATGGTGGCTATCTCGGCCCCGTAGCGGTCAAACGCTCGGTCAATTTCCAGACTGATCAGGGATGCTTTGGTGACACGAACTGACAGTAATGTCTTGCTTCCACCGTGCAACGAAACTATACAGGGATTATACCAAGAGAAACGGACTTTCTTCAAATTTTGGTTGCATTTGGTGGCAAAATCATTGCGAGAGAAGTAGTATTTGATAAAATGGAAGTGCAAACTGTGTCATATTTACAGAACTACCTGTGTATACATGGAGATTTAATTTCAATAGAGTAATCTTAGCTGTTACCAGTTTGTGGCAGCATGAATCTTAAAATGAATATAATCACTTAAAGTGCAAAGATCTGTTTTTAGGTTTTGTTTAAACAGGTCAGACCGTCATCAATTTAATTTTGTCTTAACACCTTTGTGTTTATTATAACAGGAAAGGGGGTGATATTAAAGGTTATTACTTTTCTTCAAATCATTTTGTCTCATCAAGAATTATAACAAAACACTCTTCACTTTTTTTAATCCGCGTGCAAATTCAAAAAGAATTTTGATGATACAAGATTATTTTCTGTAATTCTTCTTTTTTTCATTTGAATATTTTTTTCCACATTTTACATCAGCAAAAATTTGTGAGATTTATTTGTGCAAACAGGAGGACAGAGAACATATTATTTACATGTGTACATTATGTTACTGTCCATGTACATCGTAGCATACTATCTTAGTAAATGGTTGAACATGACTGTTATTCATGGTTAATGGTTGTGACAGTGATTGGGAACTAACGTTGAAAATGCCTCAAGAACCAAAATGATTAGAAAATACATACCAACTATACACCACTGAGTGCGGCAGTTTGCCTGCCACAAGGAAAGCCAGCAAGAAGTGTGTGTTGAGGCCTTTATTTTTTTATTTTCCCCTCCCACCCCCCCCCGCTACATTTGAAAATGGATTTGGCAGTTATGGGTCTGACATTTGAATGTGAATCGAATGGAATTGAATTGAATTTCGTTTTATTTCGTTTTATTTTCTGTTATTTCCATTCAATAATATTTTGGCAAATGAAAAACATTCATATTACAATATTTAGTATAACATTCAGTATATAATAAATCCTACAAAATAATTGTTACATAAACAACATTGGCATTATTTTAATATCATTTGATATGACAATATTTATACAGAATACAGATAAAGATGAAAATTACCCGGGAGGTCCCCTAATCATAAACGAAGCTTGATTGGTAGATAAGAGCCGTGCCAAAAAACAAATCGTATATGGGTAGATAAGATGCAGACAGATACAAGAAAATAAGAAAAGGAACAGAAAGTTGGAACAAAAGCAAGAAGGAAATAAAGTTGATGAGACCAGGTGCGTTAGTAGAACTAAAGGCGGTCAACGTGCGTGGTGGAGAAAATATTTACAATCCATCCACTTTAAAATTCTGGATTATTATAAGGATTGATGTGAAGAACCTCCAAATCACTAGTGAATCTTACAGTGAAACAGGCGGACCTCATCCCAGTTTTGAAAGCCATCACCAGTTGCAGCTCATTGGCCAAGCAATCAAACACTGGGTAATTGATGAAAATGTGTACTTGAAATGCACTTCATTGATAAAATGGTGACCTGCCACCACAAAAGTGCCACATAAGTCGAAAAAATAAGAAATTGTATTTTCCTGCAGTCTTCGAGTTGAGATTCTAAGCTTTAAAATGACATGTAAATTTGACTAAGATGACGAAGTAAATGGCATTTAAATTAGCTGGCTCAGCAAATTTTGGACTATCGCGCCAAGCCAATTATCAGGAATGTGGAGAAAGAAGCAGATTGGCAAAGATAGTGCTCATTCATGCGAAATGGTAGGCTTCTGACATACTGTTCCATAGAAAGCTTGGTATAAAGCTAATCAGCTTTTCACCAAAGGGAACTATGGATTGGACTAATCGTTTCTGCTCTTAGCACACGCACCATTCAATGTAAAAAGTTCATAAAGGTAACGTTGTGGTGATTATCCAAAATTGTTACAAAGGGACTTGATGATGTTGGAAAATAACCAGTTTATATGTATGTTTACATTCTGGTTAATCTTCGGCGACGTGAAGGTGCAAATTCGGTGGAATTTTCCAGCTGCGCGGAAAAACATGTCGGAATTCACTCAAGAAAAATCACACCTTTCTGGAGTCGGCTTCTGGTCCTCTGCATTTTGACAGGTGAAAGATTAGTGTATGTACTTTAGAAAATATGCAAAATCGTAGAATCAACTTTGGCAACCCAACTCGACTATTTTACCGATTTACACGAAAAGCTTCATTGCGACTTATTGATCGATTTGTGTGACAGGTCACAATATTGGTCTGTATGCATCATCAATTACTCCTCCTAAATACTGGCCTATTAATAATCATTGTAATCCTGCTCCTGCTCCTTCTCCTCATAATCTAATTTTTTTTTAATCCAGGGCATTGTCTGTCATCCTGCGCTCCTCGACTCATCATTCTCCTGCCTGCCTGCCTCCTGCCTCCCCTCCTGCATTGTCATTCCTCATCATCATTATCCTCCTTCTGCTGCACAATTCATTAAATCATCATGCATCACAGGATTATCATCAACTATCATAATGATTTATCACCATGATTTGTCTCTGATAATGTATCCTCGCTCAGCGAATCATGCATCATTCATCATTATCCTCCTCAACCTCCTCGCTCATCATCATATATCTGGTTCTTCTCATTACAATTCATTACATCATCATCATGCATCATCATCACCGATCCACTTATCACAATCATCAAATCACAACCACATATCATCTTCATCATCATCATCATCATCATCATCATTGCAACCATTAGCAGAAGCAGCATATTTATTGGTATCATCATACTGGTCTGACAATCACATTATCATGCATCATCGTCATCATCATCATCATCATCATCATCATCAACATAACCTAATTTCTTTCCTCAATTCAAACTAAGTGGACAGTTACTCGATAAATACATCCTGACTGAGTAAATGAACAAATACCCCCCCCCCCCAAAAAAAAAGAAAAGACACAACAATTCTATGTTATGCATAGCATTACTTACTCTGGACCAATATAATTTGGCAGAATGGAAGAAGTGAATGTGTCTTCGCGATAGTTCATGTACTGCCATGGGCTCTTTGCGAACAACAGGTCAGGAGTTAGGAACATGGTGACATGGAGGTTTCCCGTAGGGCTGAAGATCCCCTGGTATCATTGGCATGCAAAAAGAGAGAAAGGTGGATTGTAATTATATTAATATTTGATGGAAATACACTCTTTATAAGTACATAAGCTAAGAAGCTAAGTTATAGGTGAGATTATGGTGACTGTTAGACTTTGATTTGAAATTATTTGTCTTCCTAACAGCTAAAAAATCCGCAGCATAGAACATGCACTAAAGGATTTTCTTTGCATCATTCAAATTATAGGTAATTATTGATGCTTCAGATTTCACAGACACATCTTTCATAAATAGATTAAGGAGCATGAGTGATGTTTGCTGTGCTGGTAGGAAGGGTGCAAATGAGATTCCCTGCCTTTAGGAGTTAAACAATTGACTTTAAGATTTCAAGTAGTACTACAACAATGACAAAGTGTCAGTAGGGACAAATGGACAGGTCGAATGAGATCGCATAGTCTTTTTTTTTTTTTTTCCTTTGATCGCAAATTAATACTCGTAGGGAATTTGATCGCATAAAATCGATAGCCAGGCTGTATCCTCATTGTGCCATGCAGCACAAATGTCCTTATTAGGCAACAGAAATATATCTCCTCGGTGATTTGTGTAGGTATGCGATTGATTTATTTTAATTTACCCCTCGTAACTCGAAAAATTAACAAGGTCTCTCCTAGAATCACATCTGGCAAAAATTTTAGCCGGCCTTTCAATCTTTTATTACGTTTTCTAACCATTTAACATAGGAATTTGAAGGTTCCAATTAATTATAGCAATTTGTCAGCACTATGTGGCATGTTTGATCAATTGGTTTGTTTGATAATATTTTGATTGGATCTGTTGATAATTTTATTGACTGTATTTTATTCTTTTTTTTTTTCAAGGAGAAGGTAAGATGTTCCAGTGCCGGCGGGAGCATAACCCGAAAGTATGTGTAATGATATTTCAGTAATGCGCAAATGTCGCTGGAAAGCATGGATTGATATATGTTCTGTCACATTTTAAATTATTATTTTTAAACTTATATCCATTTGTACAAGACAGCTAATCACTAGGCACAATTTCCCACCAGGTGCTGGCAAACATTATTATTTATTATTTATTTATTGAATTATTTTTATTTTATTTATGCTATTTATCTATTTACTTTTTTTTATTTTTTATTTTTATTTGTTTATTTTATTTATTATTCTATTTTTAATTTGATTGATTATTATTATTTTTTTTTTTTTGGGGGGGGAAGGAAGTCATCAAACTAGTTTCACTCACATTTTAAATGAAAAACTGAAATGACAGCCATCACACTTGATGGCGTTGAAGACACATATATACTTAAAACTCCCTTTTTTTTTGCGCTGAAATTTCGCTAAGATTTCAGTATGTTTTGTGGGCCATGCATGTAACAGTCGTATCACTCTACGATATAATTTGTTGTTGAATGTAAGCAGCTTAAACAATTATGTATTAAATGTGAGCAAATGAAATATATATTTCAATTTTCCTTCTTCCCCTCCTGCTCGCTTCTTTCTTGTTCTAACATCCGCTCGTCCTCCTCCTTTTTTCATAGGAGTATGATATTGGTGCTTTCCTTGCAGTTTCACGTCTTAACGTCTTGGAGCCTTTTTTTGAACATGCACATTGAGGCAACTTTCTGAGTGCAGTATCAACGCTTAAACAGCTGTAACTTTTCAGCACATGGGCAGTTGGAGGTTAGTGTTGTGAACAATAAGTTGTAAACAAAGAGAAATGTTTTCGCAAATTTTTTAAAGAGGCCAGTACGGGTGTTCAAGACCACAAAACAACGCCAAGCAATAATAAAGTGGTCATGTCACTGACGTCAAATATGGTCACGTCACCCAGTTGAGAAGAGTTGTTGAAACAAGAACTGAAAAAATGTAGAATGATGAGATACCTGCATTCAGATAAGAAATTTTATGGATTTTTTAATGGCACAATTGAGATTGATCTATAAAACCACAATCCATAAACTGCATGAAACATTACAAAATAATGGAGCATCACTGTACAATTCTGAATAAAATATTATGGATAGTGGGGTTTTCCTTTATAGGGCTTTAAGAGCTTATATCATTCGGTGTCAAAGAAAAAATTTGTGGCAAGTGAAAACCGCCTCCTTTGCAATTAGAAAATACTCTGTGACAATGACGGCTTAGCGTCACGGTGAGCTGCATAGGTCTTAGCTTTAAATACGAAGTTTTGTTTTAGATTTGGCTTGTTTTTAATCTTGACATATGTTAATGTTAAATAAGAAAGGTAAAAATCACGATTGTGGCCATTTTAGTACAGCCCCGAGTAAAAGTGACACATAATTGTGATTCCACCTTTTGTTGTTGACAAGCATATCTCGAGATTAAAACAAGTAAATTGAATATGACAGCTAAATGGCATTTGAAAGCTAAGACACTGCGCCTTGACGGTGATGTAGCATAATGTCAGCCAAAGTATTTTCAAAAAAAAATAATTGGGCCAAAGAAGGGCGCTTTTTTAGTTGCAGAATTTTTGCAGACTATGTTGTAGGCAGCACGTCTCAAAAAATGTTCAAGTGAAAAGCAGCCCCTTTTGACAGTTGAAAATACTGCGCCGTGATATATGTTTCGTCAAATATCAAGGCAAAGTCTTAGGCTTTCAAAGGGGGGGGGGGTGGCTGTTTGTTCTATTCAATTTGCTTGTTTTGAAATCTCAGGATATCTTGTAACACAAGCAAGTGGTGAGAATCACAACTGGTCATCTTAGCAGGATGAGGGCCTTATGCTATATTGACTGTAGTAAAAGTGCACATTTGTGATTTTTACCTTTTTCGTTGTTTAACTGAACATATCTCAGGATTAAAACAAGCAATTACTGAACAGAACAAATGGCATTTGAAAGCCGCGAACCATTTTCTTGATGGTGATGTAAGCGTGAGCATCAGCCAAATGTTTTTCTCAATACGCTAAGAGGGCGCTTTTGACTTGCATAATTATTTTGAGGACACACTGTATTTGGGCCAGAAATGAAAAATTCCCTCGGCAAAATTTGAATGACAAAAAATGTTTGTGATACTCACCAACATTTTGCCATCTTCAAAGAATCTCGGCATGTTTGGCGATGAGACGAGGTTGTTGCGAGCGTTGCCCCATGAACGAGCGTGCTTCCTCGGACGTGGCCAGCTTATTTCGGTGATCAGCAGCTGCATACTGTTGTCACTTGGGGGAATTAACAAAGGCAAACAGTTGATTCACCTGTAAGGAAACCATCAATTGTTTGGGATGTGATATCGACTATGCTTAGTATGGCCAAATATTTGGGAGTGTGGGTGGAGAGCGAGTGATCTACACAGGGTACAAGCGCTATAAAAAAAGAACGCGCCATAAAGAGCTTTGTTAATGTATAACTTCAAAACATTTACGCGCAGATTGTAGAATTATCTTAAAAGAAAGGAAGGAAATGCTTGATGTGCATTTCAGTTTTAAAATATGATTTGCAATGTTATGTTGCTCAAAAAAAGTAAAGAGGGCCTGATACAAGTCTTATCACACATCTACTGTGGCTAAAAATGCAAAAAAATAGGCAAGCTTCCACAGGCTATCAATTGAAATCAATAAAAAAATTAAATAAATACATAAACCCAGAATTTTCCTACATTTTCAGGTGTTCTAAATAAGATATAGATTTGCCAGATAATATTTTTATCGCACAACCAAAGACGCAACGAACATTTGTAAGATTTAATCGTTTCTTTTGTTGCTATCAATACCAATAAGCATCTATGCTTCGGCCTGTCTGAAACCTATGACTATTATGCACAAATATAAACTCCTAGCAAAGGCCGCAATTTAAAATGATTCTCCCGTTTATATTTCTTAAACTGCAACTAATGTGTGAATGACCGCAAATTTTGAACACTGCCATTTTTTTAGTACCTTTTCTTTGGCTTAGATTGCATCCCTGACCCAAAAACGGTTTGGTGTGCAAATAAATAACACGGCCTTTAAATGGGACAGCCTAAAAGTCAACTGAATTTGATGGAGTCGCACTGTATTTATGTGCTTTATAATTTTATATATCTGTCATGTTTATTGTTGTTTAATGCTGAATGTATTACATGTATTTTTTATGTAGCCGTATTTTAAAAGTATTGTTCGCCTTTGTGAATTGTAGCTATTTGTAAGCTGTTTATGCATGTGAATAAAGTAATATTCAAGATGTTCCAAAAACATTTCCACAAGATTACACATGTCTAAACTATGCGACCGTAGTGATGCATTTAACCGCAAATGCATCCAAAGGGTTCCGGGAAGTGGGAAGAATGTTGCTGGACGGGACCAACTTTTGAATCATCCCTGTACGATAATTATCGTAGCTTTTCGGCTAATGATTACACATGGGATTAGGAAGTCATAGGCGCTTGCCTGTAGAAGGAAGAGGGGGCGTGTCTAAGCCCCTCCGGACCCCGCTCCAAATAAATGCGGCATCTCATGTCAAATTTCAATAAGCAGCATCCATGCAGATGGACAGGTCTATACACTGTCAGGCCAATGCATGTTAATTATGTTTGCTGAAACGGTATTTATCTTGTATGATATGCTGCTATGGCCAAGGTTACTAGGAAGAAACAGAGAGGACGAATATCGCATAGAGCCATCCTCTTCCATTATAGCATTTTTGCTTTTATACGTTTGAATTGAATTGAAAATTTTTAATTTGCTGTAAATATTGTTAATAAATTATTGAAAATTAATTCAAAATTGAACTTAATCATTTAAATGACAGTTGTACATAATAAATAAGTTTGGCCGCTCGATGCTGGATAACCAGTAAATCAGTGGCTTTTTATGAGCCACTGTGAAAAAAAGTTTCCAGCAAGGCAAACTCGGAATAACGCTGCCTGATTACTAGACAGGCCATCATTAAGCAATTGACCAGCGGCAAGGCTCTAAACCAAGAATGGTTTTGTCAGACTTTTATGATCCCGCTGTGAAATAACATAAAGCATGTACATGTAGTGTTAAAAATAGTGTTTATAGCCTAGCATCCGAGAGCCAAAACTAAAAGTTATTTATCTTGAGTGATGTGCAAAAATAATAATTATATTCAATTATGTATATTTATTTAGTAATTCCAGTTGATATTCTG
>JZLH01S0603522.1:14891-27476 GCA_001188425.1 Eucidaris tribuloides | reverse complement strand
TTTTTTTTTTTCTGGATGTGAATCTCACTGTTTAAACATATTATACGCACACACACACACACACACACACACACACACACACACACACACACACACACACACACACACACACACACACACTACACTACACACACACGACGTACGCGCGACGACGACTACACACACACACACACACACACACACACACACACACACACACACACACACACACACACACACACACACACACACACACACACACACACACACACACACACACACACACACACACACACACACACATAACGCTCACAGGGAGATGGGCAGAAAGAAACCGGGAGAGAAAAATACACATAATACACCACAAAGGCGCACATTAAACACAAATCGAAAACACAGTCACACCAGAAAGCTCATCTACTTGATAAATTGGTAGTTTCATTCCAATTTGTTGTCAAGTGACCAAATACAGACCTGCACCAATATAGATTCATATTATTCGGCAGTGGAGTGCACCTCTTCTATAAGATCGTAAAAATCGAACTAGTGCAAGTGCCACCATTCTCCTTCCAGTATATAGGCGAGAAAACGTCATGTTCTCACACAGATTTCTTCAATGGCTGGGATTGACAGGGTTAATGTTGTGTCAGTCATCTATCGTGTAATTTCGTGAAATGTTTGCTTATCCAAAATGTAACACACCATCTTGAAGGAAAAATTGGTCCCGACGAGAATTCCAACCTCGTTGAAAACCTTTTTGTGGTGTTTATTTTACTTATAAATGTTAGTATTTGCATGAAGTACATACGTGCTTAGATACAGTCACATCGGTCTGTGTAAGTGATAACCGAATCGAAGAAGGACGAACATTAATTCTCTTCCACTGTCACGCCACTAATAATGTTTGAGTGGTTAAACACAGATGTTTTTAACATACGCGTGGCACTCGAATTGAAAGGGACGGGCGCATGAGGATTTTTTTCTTTCGACTTTACTTAAAGGCATTGTATAACAATGTTTCCAGTTTAAAAATCTGAGCTACATGATTCCCCATGCTACCAGTGTCTCTGATATGGTCTAAAAATGAAGCTCTGAAAAAATTTGCTGTTTAAAACGATCATTAAGTGCTTTAAAAAAGTGAAAATCATTCAGAGACCAATCCAGCTTTCCCCCATAGACTGATGTGTTGCAAAATTTCCTATCGGCTGAGATTTAATTAATGTGCCAATTTGTATCTGCACATATTGTACTAGTGACAGCATAACTGTCCAAACTTTTGTGTTCTAGGGTGTTTATTTGTTCATTCAAACACTGTCAGATATGTGGGATAGCAAGGTTTGACAATTTTTAAATGGGTCTTCCACAGTGTTATTTAGTGTCTTTAACATGCTTACTGCACCTGTATCGAAATATATACTGCGACCTCGGCTACAAAAATTACAGACACAGTTAATACTGGCAAGAGAAATTTGGTCACTTGCAAATCAATTTGACTTGCGGTTTTTTGCACAATTCAGTCATTAAGCAGACTGTTGTTTGGATGATAAATGTATGAAAATTATGGAGGGAAAATTTTCCAATTCCTCGGGGAACATTTTTCAGAAGTGCGAGTGTGATGTTCATGATTGGGACGTAAATTTAATTAGGATCGGGCGTATTGTCCGAGGAAGCACATTGGAATGAGTCGACTACTAAGGCTCGGTTTCGGGGGTACCCGAGGTCATTACTTCACATGAATGACAGGTTTCGTGCTATGATGATGATGACGATTATCACAGAATAGATCATTATGATGCGATGACGAAACAAAATGTCAGAGTGGATCATGCTCGATTTATGCATCCCTGCTGCAAGTTTGTTTCAATAACCCGCGTTTCAAACTGGGAGGGGGGGGGGAGAAAGAAAATCAAAGGGTAGGGGAAAAGGATATACAGGAAGGGGGAAGATAAGGAGTAAACTAGGGAAAAGAAGCTGGGGATTAAGAGGAAGGAAGAAGAATATGATGATAGAGAGAAGGGGAAGAAATGCCCTGGGTAACTGAAGAAAATGACAAACAAGAAAAAAATCCAAATAATGAGAAAGGGGAAATCTGTAGCACGATTTAATACTTAAATTATTCAATTTCTCGGGTGCAAATTTGCACGCAAAATTATAACAAAATATTGTAGATTTGAACCCAAAATAGCTCATTTCTTCTTAATAAGGGCGAAGGTGATTCTTCGCGAAGTTACAACCAGAACGTGTTAAAGTTTGTTCATTTTGAAATTGAACCTCTTTTTTTTAGCTTGCAGTCCTTAAAATTGTTGTGGAGTAGTTTTCACTTTTGTATTGAGATTTTGATGCATTGGTCTCATTTTCAGTCTGAATTAAATTAAGGAACGGTGATCATTTGTATCTGATTCTCCATCAAACCTGGGAATGATTGTTCAGGCATGTGGATATCTTATCATTTCGGTCTTGTGTGGAAACTAAAACATCAAAACTCTAGTGGAATGTAACTGAATATCAAAACTTTGAGCAGACTCTTGACGTATGGTGCTGTGCAAGACAAGAGGAAACATTTACTGTCAATTTGCGGTTTCTTTGGGTTGGCACAGAATCTGCGAAACGTATGACAGACGGCAAAGAAAAATACCGAGGCATTGGTAACATAATTACACGAGGCTCCTTGAAAAAGTCTTCTTCTGTCTGAAAAAAAATCGTATACTCTTGCAACTCTTTTGTGAGCAGAATGCAGATAGTTGCCAAATTGTCACTATTGTGTATATAGAATCACCCTCGTTACTATAGCTCCAGACAGCGCGACAGGAAATCCATCTAAAATTTCATGAAAGTGTCTTGATATCAGTGCTCCTAAGAACGTATTTATCGTCCCTATATTGTTCCAAGAAAAACGTAACTAGTAGAAGACACATTTGTACAGCAGACGCCTGCCTTAAATGCTAAATAAATAATCGAGCGAGACTATTTGTCATCTCAGAAGGTGAATGTCATCTGTATATTTCTGGATAGTTTGTGACAGATGGCGTCGATCCATTTTGCCAAAAAAGTGCTCATACAATGATTGTCAAATACTGTAACTTTTAGCACACCGCCCTACTTCCATGAAAAACGTACGCTGTTATACTAGAAAGGGTGGTTGAAACTGCAAGATTGCGTTGTTTAAGAGGTAAACACACCAACAGTTGCTTGATGTGTTTAGCCAGCCCTCGTTACCAACTCGACAAATCCTAATCGAACTTTCTGAGAGTGCAAGGTGTAAAAGACACATTTGCACAGTCAAAATCTCATGGCACTTCGTCACTTTAGAAGGTCAACAATGTCCTCTATTTCTGTAGAGAACGTCATGGAAGACATACTGATCTGAGTCATCTGATTGCAATATTTCTAGTGACTTAATCATTAAAAGAACAACCTAAACACTGAGCGGTAACAGCTAGAGTGTTTCCGTTTACTTGTGTCTACTTCGTCACCTAAGAAGGTTAAACAATGTCCTCTATTTCTGTATATCGAACGTCATGGAAGATTTATAAATGATATGAATTTGCAATATCGTATTTCTTACGACTATATCATTAAAAGAACAACTTAAACAGTAAACACTGATTCTTAACAACTAGAGTGTTTCCGTTTACTTGTGTCTGTGACACTTCGTCACCTCAGAAGGTTAAATCATGGACCTATTAACGAAACATGGTTAAACCGTGGACTCTACTACTGTCCTATCGAACGTTAAGATTTATGAATGATCTAAGTTTGCGTTACGGTATTTCTAACGACTGAATCATTAAAAGAACAACTTTAAAACTCGGATCGTTAATAACAACCATAATGTTTCCGTGAACCGATGTCTGTAGCATGTCGTAGTTCCTCGATGACAGCTCGACAAGTTCCTTGACAGTTACCGGGAAGGGTTACCTTGTGCAGGTCGAAGTGCCAACTTACTCGCGTGCGCCGAAGTCCCGCGAGTCAGAGTATATTTGGAAACATTGGCGAGGGCCATTTAAATGCAATTATACACAGGTGTGTGCCTTTTCTCAATGTCACATTGATTTATAGTAGCAGAGGTCCTGGCAGAGAAGTCTACATCTCTGTATCGTGTATGTATGTATCGAGTATTGTATGACCATCGTTCAGGCAGGCCTGTTACAGGTTGATGACATTAATTTGATATGTACAGTTTTCGACTGGGAAAACATAAATATTGCAGTGTAAGCGTTTGTCGTTGAAAACTTTGAATTCGTTTTGTTTTGCTGAAATCTATCTCTCGTCAACCATTATTTTGTTGAAAGTTTATCGCAATAGGCCTACATTCTAAATTTCAGCTACGTGACTTACTTTCAATCGTACTATGATAAAATGATTTCAAGTTTTCACCATCAAGCACCCTTATGGATTCACCTTGATTTGCTTCCGGGGAAGAACTTTCGCACTTTCGTTGATAACCCTCATTTACAAGCTCTCTTCATTGAAATCATGAAGAAAAAGGTCCCATGTGCCACAGGAGTAGACAATTTAATGGCCCACTGTCAAGGGTCAACTAAACCACGGAGAGGATATGTCAACCAGTCCTAGAACACAGACACATATTCACGAACATGGACTGTTGCAGTGCCAGGGAAGCAAATAGGCCTATTGTATTTTTCCACATTGTCATGGCTGTTTCTGTTGTATTATGGGTGTCATTAGTGCACCCTTTCTGTGACTTTAGTCTAAAGAGGGCGTGTTTTTTTTATCCTCCTGTCATGACAATGGGCCTTTAAAACATAAACATACCTCGCTCTAACTCTGCCTTTTGTCATGATGTTGTCATTTATGAGGAAAATCACAGCTTTTAAATAATTTTCTATAAGCATGATCCTACGGAGATGCACTTGTGGTTAAATTTCCTTTGATCAAGCTAGGGTAAACATGAGGTCACATTTTTTTTTTTTCAAATATAAGTACATGCTGCCGATATTTCTCACACGTGTTACTGTAACTATATTTTGTTCAGGCTAAGTTTGAGAAGAGTTCGTGCTGCATTGACCCGTCAACTCCATTTTTTTGCAACTTTGGAGTTCATCTGGCTGTCACAGTGTCAGACGATATTTGCGGCTGATTTAATGAAAAGTTCAATCCTGTTGGCTCAAATCCTTCACCAGTCTTGACGGAGGTGGTGATGTGGAATCTGGACTACTTTGGGGTACATCATTTCCAACATTTTTTTTCTGTGAAAGGGCAAGTAATTGTTGTACAATATGGTGCTAAATTGGAGAAATGTTCACGAAGTGTGATTCATGGCATCACACTTATAGGGTGCAAAATTAATATTTTTTCCAAGTATGTTTCCGTTAGGACTACATAGTGTCATTTTAATGAATGATAATAATAATAATAATAATAATAATAATAATAATAATAATAATAATAATAATAATAATAATAATAATAATAATAATGATAATACGTTGATTTTGATATCCCATTATTTCCTAATTTCCTATGCAATATACCCTAAACAACCTTGATTTTCTATTTTCTTACTTGTACATAATTACTCATTCTAATTAACAGTAGTGGGATTTCATGGATGGAGGGCGGAAATACCAAAAGCAAGATATACCCTCACGCGGGAAAAAAGGCGCATCATAAATTATTTTCATTGTTTAAAAGTGGAAAGGGTGAATTTGAAATCCCCTCCCCAGGAATAAACAACGCTTAAGAATTTATTTCCATTGCATTTACTTTTCGAACAGGTTCGCAGATACATAATTTCTCAAAAATGCTAAAAAAAAAGAGTGAAAAACGAGAGGAACGATCCCCCAGAAAACAATGAGGGGAAAAACGTCCCCCCCCCCCCCTCGGATCGCCGCCCATATTAATTATTCTATTTAGGTTTTTCAGGGCATTGTGAGATTTCTATCTTGATACAAAAATACCTGTAAAACGTTATACTGTATACGGGGAAATTCCTGACAACTTACTGCACGACTTTCCACCGTAATTTTTACTATACACATTGCAGTTTTCCTGGTGAATCCCCGGGGTGAATCAATATGAACTTGTGCAAACTATCAATGGTGACCTTGTCAGGGAACGTTTCTCATCGGAGTATTATTCATCTCGAAACAATAGCCTGGGATATGTATAATTATGCCGAGGAACAATGTCTCAAACTTAGCCCTTGAAAAAAAAAATTGTACAATCGGAAATGAAGACTGATATACATGTGCGAATTTCTCTCTGCTCTCCATTTACACTTTGACAAGTTTCCAAAACAATTTCCGTTTTCACTCGGGATATAAACAAGTGACGAGAAATGATTTCGTGACCGTGCATGTAGCCTTTAAAGGTTGAGTCTGACATCTGACGTTTTGTCTGTGTGTCCCACTTAAAGGCTGGGCATCTCTTCCAAATGCATATTAGTTAACATTGTGTTGATATACTGGTGTATACTGTAGAACAAAACACCGTCTAAAAACCTTTAGCAAACCATAAGAGCTAGAAACTCAATTCGTTTGGAATTACAGTATCCATAGTCTACTTTCAGACCCTGACCCGTGCATGTGTGTTCATCCCGTATGATACATTTAATTCAAATTCAAATTCAAATTCAAAGTGATATATGAACTTGACACATTTTATTCATAAGTCTCATGTAGATTATTATTCATAGACCAATACATAAATACTGAAATACTACCTGCACAGTTCAGTGAGCGAACTGTGTGAACTGACAGTCGGTGTTTGGTGTATTATTCAAATTCTATATACAGTAAATTCGTTGTTTTAAGTTGTGTAAGGTTGTGTACTATGTGAACCGCACAAATTACTGTGTTGTGTGGTTCACATAGTAGACAACTTTTCCCCAATTTTACACAGCTTTACAGACGTACACAACGAATTTGCAGTGTATACTGACTTCAGATTCCACAGATAAGCCTTTCATAATAATAATACAATAATATCTTTTATTTACCCAGGGTAGCCACTTCAGTCAAATAGACTGTTCTTCCAGCGGGCCCTGCATAACATAAATGCTATTATTACCCTTCTCTGTTCTAAAATGCCGAGCGCCTGGCTAGAAAGCAGAAGGTATTATTTTTAAAAAAGTCTTTGGTATGACCCGGCCGGGGCTCGAACCTGCGACCTTCCGATTGTGAGGCGGACGCTCTAACCACTCGGCCATCACACCGGTTATTCATACATAACCTAAGGGCGTGAGTGATTTTCTGTGCTACTGGAAGGGTGCAAAAAAAGATACCCTACCTTTAATAATTGAGTCGGACATCTCACGTTTTGTCTGTACGTAATATTTTTTGCTTATCAAAGCGGGTTATCACGATGGCGTGTCAGTTCCTGATCTTGACACCACTAGGGGATATCTGACAAAATTAGAAGATTGAACAAATTTTGTTTCTCTTGTCAACACAAAACTGAGATGGCCCTTGCAACGCGACACCGGACAAGAGTGTCCTACCGTTTGTTACAAACGACCAATTTACATTACTTTAAAACCTGTTACAAATTCGTCAACATTTTACTCTTGAGTCCTGACCCGAACGCCACGGGCCCGGGAAGAGGTTCCACTTCCCCTTGGAGAGGAAATTACCGAGAGAAGAAGACCAGTTATCTATTCACTTATGCAGTCTGATGCTGAGACAATGCGACCTGGGCTTGTGACGAAAATGTAGCTATATATTTTTGACAACTGTCACTTTACAACTTAATACAGTATTTCCTTGGACGCATCATCTGATGTAAACATGTCAATCTCCTGTCGAAACGACAAACGTTATGAATGCAACTATCACACATTCATTTTTTTTTAAATACGATATCAGAGCTCAGTTCGGTAGTCTAAAAATACGACCAAACTACTCTTTGATAAAAAAAAGAGAGAAACGGTTCATACATACAAGAAAAAACGGGTTCAACTTTGCCCCTTTAAAGGTGTAGACCAATGTCACACTAAAAGTTACTTTACGGGTGCAACTTTCCCCTTTCAAGCCAAGTGCAAAGTTGCATTTTTAAAGGTGTTCTCACTCTATTGATACTGGTCTGAAAGGTGCAAAGTTGCATCCGTAAAGGTGTTCCTAGTGTGACATTGCTAAAGGTGCAAAGTTGAACCTGTTTTTCTTAGTGTGTATAATTGACGAAGAGTGACTTGTAAGTGAACTATAGAGTAAAAATATCAATGTTTAAAAATGTTTGAGGAACTGAATTGTCCCCGAGGTCACACCAAAAAGTAACAGAAATCACAATTTTCGCTCTAAATTCACTTTTCTTTACTCACCCCCCCCCCCAAAAAAAAAATCATCCCTCAATAGTGAACTTATCACTCTGTCATATTTCGATGTGCTGTGGACACCATCAATATTTGCAGTGAGAGTCTCTGTTTACGTAACAAATACCCCACAAGTATAGCCTAGTAAAAGAACTTCCCTTTCACAATTTACAGGCGAAAAAATACGCATTTATACTTTGCAGCAGTTTTGCTTGCCCCCTACCTTCATTTTAAGATTAACTCACAACATTTTACAAACTTGCCGACGGAAATTTCTAAGGGCTGATAGCAAAGTCCCACTCCCTGATCATGCTGATCCATATAGAGGTTGGCCCTGGTCAACGTTTCAGCGATGGACATTACAATGAGTCATGTCTAATAATACCATGACTTTCTGATTTTGCTTCCAAACTGGTTTTCTTCGCAAGAAACTGCTATTAATATGTTACATCGATTAAAAACAATCATTTGTATAACAAAAAAAAAAAAAACAATGTCAATGTGTTTCACTTCACGATTGGAATTTAGAAATTTTCCCACATAATTCTATTTTCTTCTGCAATTAGTTCATTCCACATGTTGACTATAATGAAGTTACAAGAATATTACGATTTAAGAATAAAAGACAAATATCGCAATCTTTGATAAAGTTGAGTTACTGTTTTATTACCGTGATATAGTTAGAACCTAATTGAAATTTAAGGCAATTAGATAGGATAACATTAGCGTTAATGCATATAAAGATCATAATGTACCGTATTGTCTATGTTGAGCTTTTTTTTTAAATTAATTCTATAAGAAATTATAGCAACGGACGAAACCTTACGAAACTACATTGTTGCCAGCTCGGCAACAGTTATGCCACCTTTAATAGTGTAAACTAGGTGATGTGAATCGGAGTTAATTTGGTCCGCTATCAACTTTCGTTTCACTGCAACACGAGCATCAATCTTTAACATTCTCCGATTCGTACAGCCTGTAATCGGTTTATGTGTCGACTGGAAATGGAATTAAATCAATTTCTGTTGATGACGTGATCCAGGTACTTGGTAATGGAAATACAAATGTAAGATTACTGTCTTTACTTATTTTATTTCATTTTTTTTTTACAAATGAATCACACTTACCGAAACTTCAAGTAGTTCTTCCGCAGATGGTGTGTCCGAATCGTATGCATCAATGGATACCAAGCATCCCGCTTGCAAAACAATCACCGTCAAGATAAAACTTTTATCCCACAACATTTTTGTCAGGTTTTGACCTCGTAACTACGATGATGAAATTACAAGCTTCTACAATTCGGCAGTTGGCATCGCCACCGTACAGGTCCTTACAAATCGGTGACTGAAAACACCGAGGCCTGTCCTCTGCAGCTCAGCTGACAAACTTCGCCGAGTAAAACTTGACCGATGACTGAAGGGATACACATCTGCGCCGTTCCAAATCCCCGCGATGATTATCTACCCGGCTGGCAGTTGGGTCACACCCTTCTCTTGAGATGCGGAAAGTCCACCGATTTCGCTGATAACCAGTCACGAAACACAACGTGTTCAAAACAATTCATCGCAGAGTGAACGCAGCGAACAAATTTGGCGGTCACGGTGGACTTTTTGCAAGCAGACGATGTACAGAAAATTTTCTGGGGCAGTGAAGTTGCCGTCTGCCCAACTTTTATTTACCAAGCCATGTACATGTACGTCGGGTGAACTGCTACTGGAGCTGAGCAAGCAAGCTTGAACTATAAGTACACCCACTGATGCACTATTTATGTCCTCGGTGGGGATGTTTACTCCCCCGAATTTGCTTCAGTTGTCGAAAAGTTGTCTGTATTTCACCAGTAGTGGAAATATTTAGCCCCCTCTAAGGTTTGCGGTCAGCCAGTTCCGGGTGGGCGCGACGGGCGATCGCGGCGCGTCCCAAGCGACAGAAGTGTAACTTTTTGCTCTCTCTCGAGGAAATATCTCTCAGCTCAATTCCTTGAAATTATTGACAATTATGTCGGTAGTTACACCTCGGCTTTTTGCTTCGCTTGCATTGTTGCCTGGTAAGCAAAAACAAAAACCATAAAGCAGGCAGGCGACAAATCGATGTCTCAGTTGAGATCATTTTCACGTGCCCGGGATTCGTGGCGGGGAATAGTTCACAACCTGGCTGAAATTATACGTCATTCGTTCGCCGTGACGTCATTTGGTATCGGCGATATGAAGTTAAAGAGACAGAGTGTGAATCTCCACATTAGTGAGAAAAATTTGGACATGTTTTGGACATGTTTTCAGTGAAAGTTTTCAGTGAAAGAGGCGGCTTACCGGCTTTGCAATATATTACGCCGAAACACGTTGACAAATACTGTCAATCTCAATCGTTTTGCAGAGATGATCCAATGTCTCGAGTCAATACTACTACAGAGAGGAAGTGTTAGATATTAATGAAAATGTATTGTTAAACGGTGTCATGGTGTGTAGATTACAAAACAAAAAAATGTATATCACCGCACCTCGAAGGTCGTTTATACCTTCCATTGTGAGAAACATTTGTGACACATTTTATAATTTGAGTCAAAAGAGCTAGGATAATTGGAAGGCTTCGACAGTGAACTTTACAGGGCCTATAGCATTTCTCCCCGGATCTCCTCCAAACTTAAGGAGGGCGAAGGGGTGAGCGGGCGAAAATGTCAAAAACCTAAATTTCATGAATTTGGGGAAACCCCTGATTTTCTATATTCTGAACATTTCACGGGACGAACGCACCCCCCCCCCTTTCCTGTGGCGCCATTCCTGTCTAAATTCATTACTAGAATTCAAATGACTGACAGTTGTGAACGTTACACAGATCGCACACTATAACATTAAAAGTCATTATAGATCCATTTGTCATCCTAGCAATGAACGTCCCAGTAGTATACAACGAGATATCATCTCATAATGAGTCAGGTTGAGTGTTGGCCTCCTTTTTATTATACGACTATCGTAATTGTAACAGACCAACTCTACATGGAAAGACCCAATTGTAGGAAAGTCAATTAATCAATCGAACAATCCATCCATCCATCCATCCATCCATCCATTCATCAATCAATCAACGAACCAATCAGTCAATCAATCAATCAATCAATCAATCAATCAATCAATCAATCAATCAATCAATCAATCAATCAACCGACCGAACAACCAACCAACCCACAACCAACCAACCCACCCACCCACCTACCAACCAACCAAGTTGAACCAACCCACCAACCAACCTACCAATCCACCAACCAACCAACCAACTCATCAAAGAACGAACCAACTAGCCAACCTATTAATTAGCCAACCAACCAACCAAGTTGAACCAACCACCAACCAACACACACACACACACACACACACACACACACACACACACACACACACACACACACACACACACACACACACACACACACACACACACACACACACACACACACACACACACACACACACACACACACACACACACACACACACACACACACACACACACACACACACACACACACACACACACACACACACACACACACACACACACACACACACACACACACACACACACACACACACACACACACACACACACACACACACACACACACACACACACACACACACACACACAACAACCAACCAATCAGTAAGCAAACTCCCTGTCGTGTACAAATCTCGTTTCACAAGTGTAGAATTACTAATTAAAGGCAATGAATCTCTTTTGCACCCCTCCAACAGCATAACAAAACATCACTCAATTCAATGTTGTAGTTGAGTCCAATTTTCGTGGACTAGGACTCGGACTCGGACTCGACGTCGAGTCCCTATGTAAAATGAATGGCATTTTTTTTTAACTGCGGATTTTGACTCTGAACTTGTGGAATCGACTCCAACTGCATTCATTTATGCCTTATACATGTATAGGTTATTTACGTTTGTGATATATGAAGATCAGTAATTACATAAAATTTGAATAAAACACCAAACCTTTGCTGTCATATTCATGAAAGCATATGGCACATACTTGTAAATTGTACAAAAATTTCACATATCATACATAATGAACACCCATTCACTATAGAATTCTGAAAGTAGACTTGGAATTTTTTATCTGTCATACTTTAATGCAATTCAAAATTTAACGATCACTATGATTCCAAACAAATTGAAGTTTTATGCCCCATACTGTGCTAAAACTTATTAAATGATAATCTATGCACCTGTGCATCTAAACAATGTTAACTTTTAAGCATGCAAAAGAGATGCCCTGTTTTGAAGAAATTTTGAGATAGTTACTCCTCACAGAAAGTTTTATTTAACGCATCACAA
>JZLH01S0603511.1:74747-94353 GCA_001188425.1 Eucidaris tribuloides | reverse complement strand
AAAGATTTATTCACTCTTCAAGATAAAAACAATATATACAATATTAACAAGATAAAAACATACATTTCATAAATCAAACACAAACATTTCAAAGGGAGAACTGGAATTGGGACTACACTAAATGAAAAACAAAATACAATACTGCAATATTAATTAAATTGAAGGTGTGAAATGGGGTATATCAGTAAAAGCCTATGCGACTTGATAGGTTGATACCCCATGGCGTTAATTCATAACAATACTACAGGAATGTAATGATCGATTTACAAAAACAGTTGGTTATACATTGTACTGTGACAACAAAGAGAGCTTGAACTTCTTTTGAGAGAGTTGGTGAATGAGTATTACGTAATGTGGATGGTAATCTATCAATCAATCAATCAATCAAAACAAATAAATAAATAGATAACTAACTAACCAATTATTTAACTAACTAACTAACTAACTAACAAACTAATACACAAATAAATAGATAGATAACTAACTAACCAATTATTTAACTAACTAACTAACTAACTAAATCACTCTAAATTCCACTACCAATGAAAAATACTTTTTATTTTATTTTTTTTTTTTGGGGGGGGGGTGGAAGAGGGAGGGGCAGGAACTTGCTCAATTTTCTTTTTCAGTTTTGGGGACGAGGGGGATGAGACCAAGAGGGGTTGCAAGCTTTTATGGATCAGCAAAATATTGATTGTGATGGGGCTTCAAAAGCATTTGCTATCATTCATAATGTGGTGGAAATATTAATTTAAGACTATTTGTCAGGTTCATTTTTACTTGAACCCCACCACCCTCCCACCCCTTCCCTTTATATTTTGGTTCTAGAGTACAGATCTGTTTATCTCTGGAGAGGAGAAAAAAAATGGTGATCCTAAGTGTATTTTTGTGTAATATCTCATCTGTGCAGAGAGTGTACAAGAAAGTCTTGAGAGGAAATTTGGCAGGCACGGCAGCGGTATTCCCATCATACCATCGGAACAGTTCATGAAACGCATTGCTGGAGCCAGCGAAAAGGACATTGTGCACAGTGGTCTAGCATACACCATGGAGAGATCAGCCAGGGTAAGCTAACTGTACTATTGACCAAAAGGGTATAGTATACAAACATGTACTGCATGAGGGTCTCTTTCTGGAACTATGACAAGCCCGAGGTTATGTGGACTGTACTAAACAAGTAAGTACATATAGTAACAGTAAAAGTAATTAACAGTCCGCGTAACTGAGGGCGTCATAGTTTCATGTAGAGACTCTTTTGCCGTCCCATATTTGTTTTGTATCCGTCATTGATAATTATGAACAGGGAAACCACAAAGAAGTCATAAAAAGGAAATTTACTGACCTGTTGTCATGGTTGTATTGGGACTCTGGTAGATCCTGATCATTGACTTGAATTTGTTTAGTTTTGTGATAAATGCAATTCCACGGCAAATATCAAGTCTGGACAAATTGTTCTTGCACAAAGTGGATCTGTGGAGGTGTCACCCTTACAACAACAATCCGGGAATAGTCAACTACAGTATACCCAAATTGATGTCAAACATAATGACGCCAATTTGGGTGTAGTCGACTATTCCCGAATTGCAGTCATAAGGGTGACACCTCCACAAATTTAGTTGAAATATCATCAATCACATGATGTGCAATCGACCAACCAGGTATCAAGAAACTTACTATGATGAATTAAATGTAATATAATTACTCCTTCTGTGTAGAAGAGGTATATATTGCTGTAGAATATTGACCTGTAGTCATGCTTGCTATGCCTTGGTCTTTGACCTTCCTTATTTTTTACCCCTATGCCTCTTGCTTTGAAAAAACGGATCGCACGTGCCTTGATTTTAAGCGTTGCAACATACGGGTGCGAGAGCTGGACTCTGCGAAAAAGTGAGGAGGATGCCATCAGGGTTTTCGAGCTTTGGCTATGGAGGAGAGTTCTGAATGTTAAATGGACGGACAAAAGATCAAATGACTTGGTCAGAAGGCAGATTGGTGTCAGCGAGGACAAGGGCCTACTATCTTCGGTGAAAAGTCGCAAGATTAGGAAGTATGGACATTGGCGATAGTTTGGTGTGTCGTGTAGTAGATGGCAGAATACATGGCAGGAATCGAGTTGGTCGCCGCAGGTGTAACTGGATGGACAACAATATACAGTGGTGCAATGGTGCAGAATCGGCTAGAGACATTGCCGTTGAGCACCTACGGCCTCCATAAGCTAAGGCAAAATCAATCAATCAATCATGGTTAAAGGGATAATTCACTGTCACATCAAGTGTTTGTGTGACTGTGACAGCTAGTTGTAGTGGCTTAGTAAATGTAGGTTAGGTTGTAGCTTCCGTATTACGAGATCCTCGGTTTGAATCTTGTCACAGCGATTGTGTCCGTGGGTAAGACGCTTCATCTGCATTACCTCTCTCCACCCAGGAGTATACATAGGTACCTGGTAGGGTGAGAATGACTTAGTTTATTTGGTATGATGTGACTCCTTGGGGCAGTTCAGCAAGTAATACTCTGCAGGAAGTGGGAATGGTAGATATTTGTGAAGGCTAAAACTACTACAGTGACCAGAATAATGATATTCAAGCACATCGATTCTGAAATCAATGGTGTTGTGCACTGTATCAATATGGATATTCATCAGTCTTCAGTTTCTCTGTGGTTTCTTTTCCCTTCTGTCTTGTTCTAAAGTTTGGTTTCTGAAGGTAACACAGTTGATAATTGCTCTCAGATTATAGATATAAAAACAATTTGTGGAAATTGTAGTGAGTGAAAAAAAAGAACTTCCCAAACCATGTACATGCTCATGAAGACAAAGAAATTCACATTGTTGAACTGTATAGAGTCACAATCCTGAGCAGTTCTAGTTGTGGTGCAGATAATGTGGCCAGTCAAATAATATTACAATTTTTTTCTTCACAAGCGAACATCTTGTGTCATGACTCCTTGTGACCCAGAAGTTTCCGTCTCAAGTAAACCTTTTCTACCTCCTGAATGTTGGTTCATTAATATACATGTGATGATACTCGTAACTTCAAAAAACAAAATTCATGATGCTTTCTGTTGATTTCAGCCCATTCAATGTTACCTAAGGATTATTATTTCTTTCCTGTTATGTTCCCCGATTTTTCTCCAACCAAATATTCATAATTAGTTTTGTGATTTACCAAATTTAGAATGCCAGTGATATTTATTTTGGAAGCTTGCCAAGAGTATTGTTGTGTAATCCATGTGTTATTCCATGGATTTGGCATCTACAGCGTAAAGCTTCCCACAACAGTTCTCCTGAAGCTGCATTTATGATATTGATGATGATGATGATGATGATGATGATGATGATGGTGATGGCGATGATAATGATGAAACACATGTACTTTATATATATTTTTTTTTAGTTTATGACATTTCATTTAGGCTAGGTAAACACAAAATGTGTGGAAATGAGCAAAAAATAGAGAAAAAGATGTGTCTGTATGGTGTGTTTGTGTGTGTGTGTATGGTTGTTTAAGTCTATGTTTACGTGGATGTCTCCGTGTGTGTCAGTGTGTAATTGTCTGTTTGTGTGTTTACTTGTGTGTAAGTGTGTGTAAGTGCATTTTGTTGTGTTTGTGACACATCTGGAAGTACTGTTTGGATTGGGGGTGGGTTGCATATAATGACAATTATTGAATGACTACACGACATGCTCATCTCAACAAGAATTCAAAACCTTCAGAAAGATTTCAACTAGACCAACGGGTAAGCACTGATGTTGGATTTAATTCTGACTGCTTGGACAGTGTGTGCACCAGAATATCATCACCTGATTGGCGTGGATTTCAATTTGTAATTACCCCGGCTGGAAAAAATGTCACCTTTGTTGTTTGCATGTTTTGGAATGTAATGTGTTCCCCAGCAAACAAAAACAAAACAAACAAGCAAATACAAAAATAATGACAAATATAGCCACAACAAAATCATCCTGTGATTTGTTTCCATTTATTTTTTTTTCAGGACGGGAGGGGAGGGAGGGGAGGGGGCAGTTCCTTTGCACAATCAAATACAAAAATAATGACAAATAGAGGCACAACAAAATCATCCTGTGATTTTTTCAATTAATTTTTTTTTTTCAGGAAGGGAGAGGGTAGGGGAGGGGAGGGGAGGGGCAGTTCCTTTGTAAAATAGACAAAATCTATTCAATGTTCATGATCTCACTACCAGTTTTTGGTGCAATATTTATTGGGAGTTCCATGCTTTTATTACCGTAAGTTAAGGATATAGGAGCACAGCCAATAAAACAATTCATACGCAGTGATTGATTATTGAGAAATTTATTGCTCCCCTAACAATTAGTGGATAATAAAGTTTTATTCAAAAATACAACAAGCAACATTGAAAGTAACACAAATAAAGAAAGATGATATTGTCACTCACAAAACATAAGTGGTCTATTTGTCACATAATCATATTTCAAACCGGTTTATTTATTGTAAAATTTCTCATAACATACTTTTCAACATCAAGACAAAAGGGCAATAACCTTTGTGGATCACTAGGAGTTAAATGAAAATCACGAGCATTGCTGAGACTGGCATCGTAGCCATGTTAATAATCAAGAATACTAATATGTACATTTGTCAGTGTGTGGCTCATCGGCTTGTATCTTTTTTTTTGCTTCATCATGTTCATGGCTGTAAGCTGTATTCCCCAAGTTTGAAGATGAAGAGTGCACCATGCAGTGGTGAAGTTTGTTTTCACTTCCCTGTTGTTTGTTCATGCATACATAAATAAGTGTCATTCAACACATTGTATGTTTCATGCAGATTGAGGAGAGCATGTACATTAAAAAAAGGTTTTATTTTATTTGGGGGTTTTCTGAGCTCTGAGAATTATAAAAAATTCCCTGTGATAGTCTGACAGTTGTCCAGCATTAGTTTTGACCCATGGCATTCCAAGAAGTAATCCTAATAATTTTTCTTATGGTATTCCTACAATTGTTCTACATCATGTTTAACCCATGACATTTCTAAAAGTAACCGTAATAATCTTTTGTATGACAAAAGAGCATTACAGGGCTTTTGGACAATAAGTTTTGTCCTCTGACATGGGTGTCTTGTAGTGCTCAAAATACATGGGGGCTCTGGGCGATTTGCCCCCATAATGCAAAGAAGAGCCCTCCAAAATGTCAAAGAGCCCCCGAAAATTTCTATAGACACAATGTAAATTGTAGCCAAATTTACCCAATGTGAAAAGTGGCCCCTGAAAATTTAAAATTAATTTCCCCTGGTGTCTTGGGAATATCATACCATTTTACTTTGCCAGTCCTTAACTGATAGAAATTGAGCCCATACAAAGCTACACAACAAATTTGACTGTTACAGCAATTTGTGATGGTAAATGGAGAAAAATGAGGGAGTTTTTGACAGTGAAATTATCACAGCAGTAACCTTTAAACAGTATACTTGATGCTATTATTATTATGTACTAAAATGAGGACAGCTTCCAACCCTGTCATTTCCTTGGAGGGAGAGAGGAGGAGTGGGGAGAGAGAGTGTGTAGCTCTCTCTATATTTGATATGGAATGGAAACAGCTACAGAGGGTTATGAGTATCATGTCACATGGCAGGCAGAAGGGTCCTAGCATATGTTCCCGGCAGAAGGCCCTAGTATATGTTCCCGACAGAAGGGCTTTAACACTTAATTGCCTCTAACTTGAAAACCATTAGCTTCTTTCACATGAAATTAAAAAAAAAAAGTGATATTTTTAAATCCTTCTGTCAGTCTGTGCAAATGTAAAGTAAGCCAATATTTCTTAAATTATCAAAAAATTTACTGTTAAGGTCCTTCTGCTGGGAATATACATGTATGCTAAGGCCTTTCTGCAGGCCTCACGATGATTACCTCTGTTGTACTTGATATTACTGCATGCACCCCTGGCTACAGGTACATGTCAATAGTGTGCTTTTAACTCAAGAATCACAAAATAAGCAAAGTTCCCAAAATTTCAAGCAAGAGACTTGTTTTTTGTTCAGAGTTTCAAAAAAGACTTATTGCAATGATGTTTTTGAGTTATCAATCATGGAGATAGATTTCCCATATTTTGTCTGTTTTACATGCAAGATTTATTCAGTTTGTCCCCTTTTGTTTGATGAATGGCTGTTTGTTAGATGTAAGCCAGTTTGCCACTGCAGTTTTATGATGTGATTTGAATGTACCCTGTACCTGCATATAAATTTCATTGATGTAACAAATATTAATCTGCATGTACAACATGTAGGCCTGTACTCTGAAAACTGATAGGTCTTATTAGTGCCAAAAATATACATGTACCCCCAAAAATCATCTTGGTAAAGTTAAGATTCAAGTTTTCATATTTTATGAATATTGGTCAGAATAGAATATATTGTTCTCATTCATTCAAATAAAAAACATATGTATATATCTGCTGAATGGCTTTACCAAATTTTCTCAAACTTTCAATGTTGGATTTATGAAATATGCTGGACTCAGGGGCATCAATCCTTCTTCACATGGGGTGGGGGGGGGGGGGGGTGCAAAGAAAGAAAAATGTCAAAATTGCAATTTATATAATTCTGTGGGCAAAATAAAATTGTGAATATTTAGTAGTATCTTTATGTTATGTTAAGTGGTTTGGTAGTGCCTTACATTGCTTTTTTACTATGTTGCATTACATTTCATGAATTTTTCAAAGTTATTAAAATTATTGGGGAAGCAAAACGATGTGTTTGCCTCCCTCCCACTGTTTTCATTAGTGTGTGTGTGTGTGGGGGGGGGGTGGCTGTTTAGGGAACTTTTCCTCTAAATTGATGTGTGCCTGCCAGAAAGACACAAACGTCTACAGGCTCTGTACATTGTTAACTACCTTTTGCCAGGCACAGAACATCACATTCATGTTTGTTGTACAAATGCATGGTACATGAGTATTCAGTATTACATTGCTCCAAACTATCATCGTTTCTTCCCGTTTTCTTTCTTCCATCTTGCAGCAAATCATGAAGACCGGCATGAAGTACAACCTCGGTCTCGACATCCGGACGGCGGCCTACGTCAACGCCATCGAGAAAATATTCCTGACCTACCACGACGCCGGCCTTACATTCACATAAATATCACTCCACTCCACCATGTACATCATACACATATAATATCAAGCTTCTCCATTTTGCAATAATTTCTCCATGTAGTATAAAAATTTAAGAGTGAAAAAATGTTTTTAATATCACCTTACCAGATTTTAATATATTTTAGGCCAAGCACAAATAACTTTATTCCATGGTATAGTTAAAGAGGTCATTTTTGTGTCTGTTACTGTTTCATGTCAGTTTGTATGTCATCATGCTTGAAAAACTAATCCTTGAAAAAGAGAAGAAACTGACATACCTAGCAACTTTAAGATCCAAACTGCCAACTGGAAATCAGATGCTGACTCTTGACACTATTGAATTAAACCAACATCTCCACAAATGTTATTTTTGTTGTGAAAGATAGATGTTTCAGCAGGTTACTGCATAGATATTTGAATAAAACTAGTATTTTTGTTACCTTGTATCATGATACAATGTGCTTTATTACTACTGTTAATGAAAGGGGACTCCATTCTTTTATTAAGTTGATTCTGTGAGAAATAGTGAAAAATTCACAAACAGAATAGTGAAAAAACATGATTAAAATCAGATTTAGAATATGAAAGTTACATAATTTTGAAGTTTCACCAAATTTTCATAAAGCATTGAGAAATGAATACCCAAATTAGTGATTTTATCTTGTCATAGTCTCACCATATCTATGTTTTAAATGGAAAATGTTATCACAGATCAATCTTTTGACAAACACTTCAAAATCTGTGTCTCATATCATAACATATTTGAGTAATTCAGGATTTTTTAAACTAAACTGAACGGAATGTTATCACCAGCTCACAAATTTGTATATTCATAATCTATGCTTCATGAAATTATTCCAGATTTGGAATTTGTTGACATTCATATTCTTCACTGATCTATTTGTTATATTTCACTGTCCTGTTTTTTTGTAAAATGAAATCAATTTAATAATACAGTGGAGTCCCCATTTAACAAGCATGAACACATAGCCCTTGTCATTGTTGGGTGAGGTTCTTGTAAACAACAACAACAACAGGCTGGTCTTGTCTTGTTTCAAGCCCGACAAGTAAATGAATGATAACCAGAGTTCAATTTTGGTATTATAACTAATCACAACATATGGCATTACAAAGGACTAACTAAAACTAAATATCATTAGGGGTGGTTGGTTCTGTGTAAAGAAAGTGCCAAGTGAAAAGTAATATAGTATTTGTAATTCCTAAAAATAAAGTGACACACATATATAAAATCCACCTGGAGCAGCTGTGACTTCTGACTAACCCTTGCTTGCAACTATTATGAATATATTCACCATGTTTATTTTTGTTATGAGAGTGATATCTTACTTCTTCAATAGTTATAGGAATAGAGAATTAAATCCACACTTTTAGAGGTACATATCTAACTTAAACTTTGTAAAGTGAATTCTTGGATTCAGATTGAACAGTAACTTGAGCAACAACAAACTCATATGAATTGTAAGTGATTTTGCTTATAAAAAGATATCATCTCTAATTGAACCCCATATTTTAAACTTTAGTTTACATTTATAGACTTTATAAACTTTTATAGACTCTATCAACTTCACCAAGCTGAATTGCTGTACAGTAAATTGAGCAAGAACCTAGATTATTATGAGTCATAACTGATTTTATCTTGTAACAAAAAAGTTTATATTTCTAATTGAACGTATTACATATTTATTTCTGTACTAAAGATTATGATTGTTATATTCATAACGTTTAATGATGACCTCTAGCAACTTTATATTTGGGAATAAATTGATTTGGAGGAGAATTTTGAAATGTAGAGTGGAGATGGCCTTTTGGGGGAGTAAACAAATGTGGTGGTGTGTGAGTTTATGTTTGGTAGATATAAGAGTCTGTGTAGATCTATAGTCAGAGTTAGGAGTATCAAACATGCAGCCTATCAAGATTTTATTATTTGGCCGCGAGACCATTTCAGGAACTATTACTTAACTTGATCTGATCATTGAATGCTCTGGACTAATTTTATGATAACAAGATGTGGGTCGATCAATTACACTTGAATAATCAAGTTTGTGTTTGCTGATAAAACAAACGAGAGAAGTTTGTGAGAGAAGATCGATGGACGGTTCTAAGCATTTGCGGGGGCTGTTTCCTACTGTTGTTTGCTCAAGCACTTAGTGTTCAGTTTTTAGTGGAAACTGAAGTTTTTGACTTTGTGTACTATTTTGTGTAGGGCTAGAGGTGAGCCAGGTTGTGGTTTCGTCTGCCCAAAAGCCAGATCGCATCTCAGAGTAGATATACGGCTCACGAGATTGACTCAGTAAAGAATAAAGAAAGATCGCTTATTTACTGTCAATTTTGTAACAGCTGCGACAGAATGTACTGTCCAATTCTCTCACTTCTGATGCAACATCGTTTTCAAAAAATCTGCTATGCTTGCTTCGGAGGTTTGATTTCTCGGCGCGTTCATCCAGTGTAAGCTCCGGCCACTGGAAAGACGATGATTATCTTCCCGCTTTGTAATTCATTTTGTTGGAATAAAAAGATGGCCGTCAAAAATAGAGGCCCAGATGTGCACCAAGAGAAGTGAGTTGAGAAACCCTGTGAACCGGTGGTGAGGGTGGGACTGCCAGTCCCACAGCAGGCGACTGTTTACTCGATTGTAAGCTCATCATGGTGCGACTTCATGAATTTCCAAATTATTTTGTTTGAAGTCTCCGTGTTTTTGAGAGAGGGATGCTCAGGCAGGGAAATCCGAGAGTTCGAAGGGTTGCAGCTCTCCTCTCAGAAACAGGTTGAAATTTTTTATGACTGTGCGAGATGTTGTGTACCCCTACAATGCTTGAAATTTAAATGAAATAACCCCAGTTAGTTGCCTTTGTACCCCAATTGCAGTGTGGCTTTATTATTGAATGTGGGCGCGCAATGCAGCCCAACGAGAGTGTAAGAAGGGTTTGTGAGCATGTCCTGGTAAATCATGCTGGTTAAGGTTATCAATTGTTACACGATTTGTTTTTGTAAATTTTTTTGTTTTTACGTGAATTTATGGATCTGCGACAGTTTCATAATTCTCTGTGGCTTTTAAGAACAGCGAGATAATACGACAGAAACAGTCACAAAACCAGTCGAATGCTGGTGGTTGATGTGTTAAGCAGTTGAGGTTTTGAACAGCATTTGGGGGTGTGTTGTTTTTGTTGTTTGTTTGAGGTTTTTTTCAGTTCATGTTTCTGTTGAGAGTTTAGTATACTTGTTGTTATATGAAGATGTCAGGCCTCTTTCCTTATACTCTGCCGCGTTGTGTGTTTTATTTTTTTTTTTTTTGCTTTTTTCTTCTTTTGTTATTTTTTATGTTTCCCACATGTGATGATGGGTGGAGGCAACGACCAGCCTTGGGCAAGCTGATTATGTAATAATTAACAGTGTAACAGAATTGGGAAAATTGGGCCGAGGTCGATTGCACAGGTCTTGAGGCATGGGTCCGGCTCACGACTTATTCGGGATAAAAGCCGCGTCCCGGATTGGGACTGCTAATGCCCAGAAGACGGGTTGATGAGCAAAAATGGAAAGGTCAATCCCATGACATGTGATGTCACGTGTGGTCTGGCGACCTGATCGTTTCGGTCAGCAAAAATAGAAGGTTCCCTGGTCTCTGTTAAAGATAATTTGTGGGGGGGCAGCTATTACAGCACGCAGATGTAGTTTATGCTTGTATAGTTATTGACAGCGTCGATGCTGTAGGTTTCCCATTTTTTGTTTGTTGTGTTAGTCTAGATTTTGTGAAATACAATCAAATATTTGAACATTATTTCAACGATATGTCTCAAGAACGTGCGAACAGGCTCGCTCGCTCCATTTCCCGATCACGCAGTATACCATTTTCAGACAGTGTATGGCAGAATTGTGGTGATGCATAAGCCTTGTTGACAAAGGGTTACTGACTTACAGACCTAAGTACCTTGCCGGAGGCTTGCAGAGGCTTGCGACTATATCGAACAACTAAAAGTATATAGTTGCATTTTCAGTATGTGAGAATTATTCAAAGAAGGGCAGGCTGAAGAAAATAGCTTGCTCCAGCTGTATATTACAGGAAGACAAAACCATTCCATAAATGTTGAAGTACAGTAAGACACTGGTTTATTTTGCTGATGATTTGATTTCATCGTGAAGCGCTGGAGAAATGAGATAGTACGTCAATTTGAGCGCTGTACAAGTAATGGCCGATCCGCAGTGTAAAATAATGACAGAGCTATGGATAAGTTATAGAGCGTCTGCTCATGCGTACAGAAGGCCTTCATCCCGTTTTGGTCGATACAGACAAGCCGATCGGGACGTGGCCATCATCCCGATTAAAACCTTTGCCGGACTGTTAGGGGACATCTTGTGAATTTTTTCTCTACACAATTTTGGAGGGCAGAAAAGTTTGCCCAATTAATCCTCATGAATTACATGCAATATTTGTCGCTAAATCAGACCTATCCATAAAGACCACATGCGGGTTGTGAGACAAATGTTCTTTTGAGAAATTATTTTGGTCTTTCTTTGAAGGAATGTTGTATAAGTTGCACTCATGGGAGTTGACTCTATTGGTCTTTGTAGGAAGGTGGTCTTTCTAGACAGGTGATTTCTAAAACAACTTTGGCCATGCTTTCAAGATTATGCATAACATATGGTCATTCCCGAAATTGGGCTCAACAGTGTAGTAACAGTTTTATATAGAATGCAAGTTAGATGCAGTGGGTTACGAAATTAGTATTTGAATTGAATATGAGGATTTGATTTGTCATGTGGGAATATAACTAGTGGTCTCCTCATGATATATCTGGGATATTCATGGTAACTAGAAAACTCAGAATATGATGATTGTAATTCATCAGTGAATAGTTGTATTAGAATTAACAGATGACTTACGTATGTATAAAATCAGTGGTGTCGTTTTTGTATGAAAATGTATTTATATTAGCACTGAAATTAAATGCTGCCACTGAGTTGAAAAAATAGAATTCTTATAGCTCGTTTTGGTTTTTTTGTTTGTTTTCTTTTTTAAAGTTTTTTTTTCATTTGCATAGTGATATTTTACCATTACATATATTTATCAATACTCATTTCTAGATTGAGTGAAGATTATTCAAACAAGTGCTTATGTAACTTGGTACAAATGCTTTATATTATGTGTGTATCAATGAGAGAATAAAGTATAAAGCGTTACTAAGAATAATTGTCATTTATTTTGTGCATGTGTGTGTGTGTGTCTGTGTCTGTGTGTTAATTGGTTTTGAGGATACAGTGCACTCTCATTATAAAGAAGTCCTTGGGGACCCATGATATTGGTTCTTTATAATGAAATATCTTTATATCAGGGTTGCAAAAACAAAATACAAAGGAAATCAAAGATATGGGACCAGAGATTTTACATCTTTATAATGAAATTTTGTTATATCAGTGTTCTTTATAACAAGAGTGCACTGTACTGATAACTTAGTAAGAAACCAGGCTTGTCTGTGTACAGTATCGCCCCCTCCCCCCACCCCCCACCCCCCCCCCCCCAAAAAAAAAATGTCCCTCTGATCATGGACCCTACTACGACAAGTTCACAAGCTGGACAAACCAAAAGTAGAATACACCATGTAAAAGCAAACACAACCAGTGGAACTGAACTTTGATTAGTTTTCAATTTAAAAAGTGAATGAACAAAAAGTAAAACAAGAACACTGTCGTTGAAAAAAGCGAAGCATATAAGGTAAACTGTGCATTTCTTTTTACCAAACTTGGAATGGGATGGAAAGCTCCGTTGTTATATAAAAAGCCTGTGTATTCAAAACCAGTGAAGCAAGACCTTTGAAATGTTCACGGGAACTACAAAATTAAGTTGGCTTACTTAAATATGTAAACTTGATTTAGTAGAAAACTTGATTTTGGTAATTATTCCGTCGTTTACGAGAGGGACTCTTTTTATACGCCCGGCTACGGGACGTATTATGGTACATGTATCACGCTCGGTGTCCGTCTGTCCGTCCGTCTGTCTGTCCGTTAACTTTTCCTTGTAAACGCCATAACTTTAGTTGAACTTAACCTAGCCTCATATAATTTGGTGTGTATGATACTAGCATGGATCCCAGGAAACCTATTGATTTCGAGGTCGAAAGGTCAAAGGTTAAGATCACTGTGACATGTTTTCATCTTACCCTTGTGAAGTCCTTGTAAACGCGATAAATTCAGGTTTAACTTAACCTAGGCTCATATAATTAGGTGTGTATGATACTAGCATGGATCCCAGGAAGCCGATTGATTTTGAGGTCAAAAGGTCAAAGGTCAAGGTCACAGTGACATGTTTTCGTTTTCCGCGTTACAGGCGGACTCTTGTTTGTGGTGGTGGGTGGGGGGGGGGGCACGCTGTAGCCTATGGCACTTTTCTTCAACATTGGGAGCATGCATTTCGATAGAATAGAATTTATTCTTCAGAAAAACAAAACAAAACAATTGTCATTGTCTATCCAGGATCGTTTCTTCTTCTCCTTCTTCTTCTTCTTCTTCTTCTTTATTTAGTCTGTTGCAAGTTGTCCCCTCGATCAGTTGAGGCATACGATAGAAACTTTATTTCAGATGAATATATTTAAAATGTGGAACAGTTAATATAGGTAAGAATGATTCTGCATGAACGTGGATTTCTAGATACATTGTGCAAAAACAAATTGCCTTCAAAATTATTTAGATAACGAGCGTTGAGACTGCAAACATGTTAAAACCAGCATCCTACATTTTTTGTTGATAAATACTGGGTCATATAGATGATAGGAAATGTTAACGCTTCACGCCTAAGGAAAAGCGAAATGTTGGTAATGAATTATAGGCCTATACCAAAAAAATGTGACGTAAAATGAATCAAGCAGTCAAAAAAATACAGTAATTTACCTACAGAAATAACTTACTCTTTTGGTACCTTTCTCGTTTTCTGAGAATGTTTGGTTCATTGTGAGGGGGATCATGACTAACTCGCTGTACATGAAATTTTGAAGTACTTTGTCACCCGTTCATGAAGACATCAGCGGGCTTTGCAAAGCTTCCGATTGTTTTACAAAAGAATAATACAAAGTCAGTATTATATGAATTATATGATAAATAATATAATACCAAATAATATGATAGGCCTTCATTATAATTATAAAAAGATAATATACAGTACATGATTACTTTGAGTTCTTTTCCAAAAGGTGCTAATTCCATCTTCCACCCAAAATGAATTATTAACATTAGTACATTGATCACCGATTTATCAAATTCAAGACAAATTTCGCAAGCGAGTACAAAATATTGTGCATTTTACCTCTATATGTACAGACGGGCGTGGACAAACTTGAACAAAGAAATGCAATTTTCTCCAAAGTCACAAGGGTAGATTTGTTACTGTTTATAAACACTTTTCTGTAACACTTTATATACACTTTTAAACGTTTATCTGGAAATCATAAACACTTTGAGTTAGATATTTTGTGTATCACCTATATGATATCAAAAGTTCGTGTTTATTTCTGGAACTTTTCATTAAACACTTGAACACGTTTGATATGAAATCATAAACACGTTTAAGTGTTTAGGTGTTGAAAATCATAAACAGTTAAACACGTTAACAAACATTTTTATGACCACCCAAACACTTAAGTGTTTAGATCTTCACAAAAATGTTTGTTGACGCGTTTATGATTTCCACCACCTAAACAGAACGTGTTTATGAAACGTGTTCAAATGCTTATGAAGTGTTCCAGAAATAAACAGGAACTTTTGATATCATAGGTGATACACAGAATTTCTAATTAAACGCGTTTATGATTTCCAGATAAACGTGTTCAAGTTTTTATAAAGTGTTACAGAAGAGTGTTTATAAAAGTGTTTTATATTATTACGGTGTGGCACCTTTTGGAAAGGAACTTTTATGTTTACTTGACTGTCGAGTAAATAACTTTTACCTTCTTGTTTGTTATCCACTTGCAGCAAATCATGAAGATAGCCATGAAGTACAACCTCGGGATCGACATCCGGACGGCGGCCTACGTCAATTCTATCGAGAAGATCTTCAACACGTACCACGATGCTGGTCTCCAGTACACCTAAATATTGTCATCTACATACTCTTCTAAAATATAATGAGTGTAAATGTTCATTCTTTGAGGAGTGATTTTTTTTTTAAAAGAGTGAATTTTGAGTGAAAATATGAGTTTTTCACTCATTTTAGAGTGTGACCTCTGCATCACTCGGAGATGTTGAGTGATCCCTGTGGTTACTTTATAATGAGTCACAAACACACAATTTCACTCCATATTCACTCTAAATTCATATTTTACTCATTATTTTTTAGAGAGTACAGTACCAAAGTGTGACGTCACTCTGGTTCAGACATATGTGTGGACAATGGTGAAACCAGGTGCAGCGCGTCGCAGCTGGTTGTTTCTACCAATATGAAAGCTGCAGTTACAATGACTTATGGTTTTGGCTATTGTCCCCACAATATATTCTGAACCAGTTTGACGTCATCACTTCCGCTCTCTATTGCTGTCATTTATTAGCCTGATTAATTGACACATTTGAATTATATGCATACCTTTCAAATAAAGGCTGTCCGTAACAACTAGCAGGGGCGGTGCCAGGGTAAAATCATAGAAGGGGCGAAATCCGTCGGGGGAAATTTTACCGCCCCCCTCCCCCAAAAAAATTCTCCAGCCTTAGCATCCGACAATTTTGGGGGGGGGGGGCGTAGGGGGCTAACGACGAAAAATAATTGCTTGCTATTTTTTTTTAACTAGCCAAACAGCAACTTGCAAGTGGAGGGCAGGGGGCTGACGACGACGAAAAGCATTTCTGCCCGACAAAATGATTTCTACCCAACAATGGGGGGGGGGGGGGGCTTAGTTTTAAGTCACTTTGAAAACAATAGAGGTAATAAGGTGCCGCCCCTCTGCCGCCTGCTCATGTGGCCGGCCCCTTGACATGTGCAACAACATGAAGAAGTTGGATTCCAAGTATGGAGTGTTAGGCTTATTCCATTACAAACTGGTTTATGGAGAAAGTTCGTTATCAGGTTATCCAGGCGGAAGAGTCCCCGTGAAGACAAATCCATTTTAAAATTTGGAATACTTAGATATGTCAGAATATCCAGGGCGTAAAAAGTCCCACGGGGAGGGGGGGGAAGGGAATTAAGGAATATGCATATACCTGTGACTGTATGGTGATTGTGGTGTGCTGTGGTGTTGTGTGTGTGTGTGCTGTGGTGTGTGTGTGTGTGCGTGTGTGTGTATGTGGTGTGGTATGTGTGTGTGTGTGTGTATGTGTGTGTGTGTGTGTGGTGTGTGTGGTGTTGTGTGTGTGTGTGTTGTGTGTGTGTGTGGTGTGTGTGTGCTGCTTGTGGTGTGTGCGAGTGTGTGTGCGCAGGCGGCGATATTAGTGCATTGTCGCTGTGCATGCAAAGAAAACAATGCTCCTAACTCTGACCACCGATCACCCCCACACTCTCGGTCGGATTTCGGACAAGGTCTGCTCATATGCGTTCACGTTTTAAAAAATTACAGGCATATATAGAATATTTCAACCTCAAATCATGAAAAGACGAAGTTGATTTTGATTAGCATATAAGTTCGATTGTAATATGAGTTATGATACGCTGAAGCAAAATCTTAGGAAGGAAGGTCAATTAAATTATTTTACGAAAGTTTGTAGACCCTTTAATTCGGTCTATTCCTTGCGCATCAACGCAAGCTTGTCTCATTAAAAAGAAAATATGTGCACATATATAGCAGTATTATAACGATGTACACTGAAATTGCTTTGTCGAGCTTCCAGTGTCATTTTGTTTCCAAGAACATTATTACCTTTTAGGTGACTGTAGTAGAGAAAAATCTCAGTAATGAACTTATACTCCCGATGTACTGTTCCGTATTGTTTTATTTCGGCCTGACGTTATTTCTTGATCTGGTTAAATTTTATAATATACGATTTAGCAGAAAATATATTCATATGCTGAAATATGTATCTACTGCCGACTATTTAACGATTTATCGATTTTGCCTGCTGCCCAAATTATCCTGTGTGATGTAATGCAGATAATAAACGCGCCGCGTTACTATACGACACAAAATAGTATTTTATTTTGTTTTGGGCTTTGTTCTTTTTGTTGTTTTTCGTGTCCGTATACACTTT
The DNA here is from genome assembly GCA_001188425.1 of Eucidaris tribuloides. Taxonomy (NCBI): domain Eukaryota; kingdom Metazoa; phylum Echinodermata; class Echinoidea; order Cidaroida; family Cidaridae; genus Eucidaris; species Eucidaris tribuloides. The sequence goes on along the minus strand of JZLH01S0603511.1, from coordinate 77,078 downwards.
GACACCATATCTGAAATCATGCGAGGCCTTAATCTGAACTCCGGTTTAAACTTTAGACTTACAGAGTTTACGTTAAATAGAGAAGTTAGAAATCCCAGTGTAACATCAGGTTAACATGACTATTACTTTCTGGGAAAGTCTGGTTTGATTAAACTGACTATTATTATAAAGTGAATTTTAACAACTCTGCCTATAACTCCGAAATATTTCCCCCACACATTCAGATATGGCCAAAGAGTGTTCGAGTCTGTGCAAGTAATTAAGTCGATGTAAAAACAAAATACATCAACGCGTCATCATCGGAATAATTTGCTGTGTATCAATAGTTTTCCGCAAGGTATTATACAATACAACATGTATATCATTTGTATTTTTCGTCAGCCAGCGTTGATTATAAGTAATATTAAATTATTGGTCTCGCAGAAACAAACACAGGATGTAAGGAAGAGCTAAATGCTTCTGCTTCCTCACTAAGTTGGCTGACACTTCACTGTGAATGGTATTTATTACCGAACCTCAATGACATAAAATGGACTTAATAATAATAATAAAAGGACATTATATATGCCGCAGATACATATAATAGATATACTCTACGCGCATTAACAATATAATTATTTTGTATAAACATGTAACACAACACAACATTAAATTTCAATATGTAAACAAGTGGGTTTTCACCTTCTCTTCTTAAACTGCATTTACGCGATGGCGATTTCTCAGACAAACAAATCCATGGGGAGATTATTCCACAGTTTGGGGCGAGATTACAAAAATGCTCTGTCCACCATCAATTTGGATTTTTTACAACCTTCCGGATACATTACAGTTTTGTGATTAAAAAACTTAATAAAAAAATAACATATGTCCTCTGTCCAGGGTGCGATCATAGGAATAGCCACTGCTTTTTGTATGCATCACATAATGTTTATTTGTTTGTTGAATTATAATTTCATAATTAATCATATTATTATTATTATTATATAATTATTATTATTATTGATGCTATATTATTAATTATTTATTATTATTATTTATTATATTATATTATTATTATATATTGATTAGTATTATTATTATATTATGTTGTTAATTATTTGTTCATAATACATTGATAATTCTTTTGGTATGTTTTTGTGTTATGTGTGATTCAATAAAACACGCATTAAAAAAAAAAAAATGCTCTGTCACCGCAGGCTAACTTTTTGACTTTCCTGATGGATGTTCAGTAGTGTAATTGATCTCGAGAACTTCGTGAGGCGTAGCTGGGCATGGGTTGAGGTAAGATGATTAATTCTAAAAGTTGTTGTTGGTATACTGGTGACTTGCATGATTGGCTCTTGAATGTGCATTAGCACAGAGTCTTGACAATAGAGTTCTTTGTTTACACGGGTAACCAATGCAACTCTTTCAGTAGCAGGACTACAATGTGAGAAAATATGCATATCGAAGTCAACAGCATATTGAAAGTATTTATAGTTTCTCGTTCGATTTTCATACGTGTGTACAACAATGGAACGTTCTTCAGATGTCTGATGTCGGTCGTTGACATGTCCAGTGGGAGAGCGAATGATGATTCGCGCCTTTAAGGTTGTCAGCACAGTGCCGTTTAATAAGGCATGTCCAATATTGTGTTGTTTAACCAACTGTTTTGGTGCGCAATGTTCGTCAGATTTCAATGTTCAGAATTCGTCGGTCACTCGCTGGACAGCCCACGTACTTGAGCGCGCTAAAAAATAAATCGTGCTTTTGTGTAAAGCGCAAGGTCGTGTCCAGAATTGTGCAGTTTAGTTTCGCGTCTCTCTTTTAAGTGTCGAAGGAAATCTTGGATTTCGTTGAGGGGAGTAATGTGGATTTTCAATTTTCAATAATTATTTCTTGTATTGTGCGATCTTATATATTATGAGGCACATTTAAAATGCCACTATGCACGTCACTGGGCCTGTAAGAAAGCGAGTGTTTACGGGTAAAAGCTTCTCGTAAAGCACAAAACATGTTCAAAGGCGCTAAGACGTCAGTGTGTTGTCTGGGGGTGTCCCAATTGTCTATAAAACATTAATTGTCAGGATGAATAGTACACATGCGATGGTCCTATTAACATACTCTTTGCTATCATTTTCTAAACACCGCCATTTTTACATGTGTAACTGTGAAAAATCACACACAATTTAGCCTAGGACGCCATTCCACCAAATAATTAATGTAGAACAAGAACAACACTATGATAGATACACTAATACGTAAAGCTAAACATGTTTTAGCTGTCGTTTTCTTTCAATAATAAATCAGATTGCCACACATAATTTCGATTCTATGTTTGTAAAGGATGTC
>JZLH01S0603511.1:52953-65121 GCA_001188425.1 Eucidaris tribuloides | reverse complement strand
TGTTAGAAACTCATTAATAGATTGACAAGGAGGCCTATATATTACATCAATTAAAATATTTCTATTGCACATTTGTATTTCAGAAAAGATACTTTCCACATATGAATCATTGGTTTCCAAATCTAATCGACGATGATACATTATGTCATTTCGAATGTAGATTCCAACACCTCCACCTCGTTTTGATTTACGTTCGTTACTGATAAAGTCATAATTTTCAATGCAATATTAATTATTCAAAGAACTATCCTTAAGCCACGTTTCAGTAACACCGATTACACTAGTTTGAATATCTAATACGAATAAAAAAGACGATAAAGCATCAAAATTATGACAAAGACTTCTACAATTTATATGTATACAAGAAAATTTACTTCTAAAATCACTACTAGACGAATTAAACTTGAAATGTTGATTGAAATCTTCAGGTAAAAAATATGATTGATCAGATTTATATTCAATTTCATCACTTGGTGGCGATAAATAATCATGTAATCTACATAAATCAGATCTATTTGCATGTAGGCATTGACTGAATGTATCATAAAAAGACATATACAAAAAAGACATGTTTTATGTATAGCGTATGTGTGAAACTTCTCTTTTTTTTGATTCGGTGGAGGTGTAAGGAAACGATCGATAGAGGGAGGGCTTGAATAAAGGTCAAAATTATTATGTTGCGATTCGCTGCAATCGATTCAAGATTATCAAAGATTCCAAGAATTACAACGAATGGTGCAGCAATGAGCCTGAAAAAATGATTTTCAAATAAATCGGTAACATGACTCACTTTCCCCGCATAATTATAACTACGGCCATACTTTTAAAGTTACTGAAAATAATGAAAATCACGAAAAATAAGTAATGGAAATGATTTCACTGAAAACAACACTGTAAAAAATGACCATATTTTTTACGGGGAAATTACGGGCAACCGTAAAAATACGGGCATTTTTTACAGTGAAGTTTGATAGGTCTACTGCAAAAACAAAACTATAGGCCCTACCAGGCAACAAAAATGGAAAAAAAAAATCAAGCAAACCTCTCTAGTCTAGGCTAACAAACAAAACAAAACAAAACAAAACCAAACCAAACAGGAAAAGGTATGAATAGTATGTAAGAACGCTTTAAGTTTAGAAATGGTGAAAATGAAAATATTTCATGTTCACCATTTCTTATAGAGCTACATCTTTCATAAATTCCCTGAAGATCACGTCTCCGTTTTTGAGAAATTGATGAAAACAAAAATAGGGACCCGACCCTTTTCCATAAAAAATGTACAAGTGACATCTGCTCCTTGCCCCTGGTAATAATAATACCCCCCCAAAAAATCCACACAATATGTCAACATGAACAATATAATTATCATTTTGTTGTTGTTCTCTCATTTGATGTGTGACATGACAATACTTTGTGAAATTTATTTGTCTGATCCACCGAAACTATATTGGATTGCTTTGTCGAAAAAAAATGAAATAAATTAAACAAAAACAAAAATAAAAATAAAAACTTAGAAAGAAGGCAGACTGACAAAACAAACAAACAGACAGACCATTAAACAAACAAACAAACAAACAAACAAACAAACAAACAAACAAACAAACAAACAAACAGACAGAGAGGGGGTAAGATAGATAAACAAACAAAAGAAATTCGTTTATGAAAACTGGTAATTTGACTGGGCGTTCTCCACAATACCACAATACACCCTCATTTAATGGGAATTATGACGTCATCACGGATGTTGACCGTGCAATCATTGCAATTGGGAGATTCTTGCAAGCTAGCTTGGCCGCCGTGTGTGCGTATGTTTTGTGTGATCATACACAAAACATATGCGGAATAGATCGAAATCATATAGTGCGCACTGAATGCATGTTAGTTTGTCGAAGGAAAGTGTATGTTGGAATATTGGTGACAGGGAGATGTACATGTACAAATAGATTCGTGTCTTCTGTAATTAATCTATGACATTCGTGAGACAGAGCCTGAGTCTTTACTTCACCGGCCTTTTTTGTGGGAATTCATCAACGGCCCAGGCTCGAGTGTGACCTACACCGGCTGCACTTCCTGAAGCTGAAGTGAACGGACGATATGCTCTGCTGCAACAGAACGTTTTGATTTGGAATAATTGTCAGTTTCCCCTTTGAGCGGGTTGCCGTTTGTTGGATTAAACATCGATTATTTGAACTGTTAGCCGTAAACATGGCCAATTACTACGAAAATCCACCGCCTTATAGTACCAATCCTCCGCCACAATCACAGAATTTTGCTCCACCTTACTACGATGACTACGGGCGTCCATTGTCAACACACGCTGGATACAACGCTGTTCCACCACCTCAGCCAGCGGCAGCCCCCGCAGCATCTCCGGCTCCAGCGGCTGGAAGGTCGGCAGCCGCCGCACGCGCACCGCAACAACAACCGAGAAGGGGACAGAAAAAGCAACAACAACCCAGACAACAACAGCCACAACAACAAGCAAGGCCCAAAATTCAAAGGGCAAACAGTGCACCATCTGAAATAAGTCTGTGTACAAAGTACTCATTATTCTTCGCAAATTTTATATTCTGGGTGAGTAACGTTAATAGAACTTCGCTGTGTAACCCGTCAGTTAATCAGTGAATTTCAAATTTCAGCAATTTTTCAAATGTTTCTAATGTAAAAATGCTTGCATTCCGTTCTAGTTTCTTTTCTAAACACATTCATACTACAGGAACTAGGAGTAGGTGCACAGCCAAAAGTCAAGATATATGTCTCACCAACATCGTCGTCAAAATCGTCAAATTCATAATCATCACCTGACACCACCACCACCTCCACCACCACCACCACCGCCATCATCATCATCATCATCATCATCATCATCATCATCATCATCATCATCATCATCAACATCATCAATTCATCATCAATTTATCATTGTAATCATCGTCAGAATCATGAAATTCATAATCATGATCATGATCAGTTCATCATTATCACTTCATCATCATCATCATCTGCCATCATCATCATCATCATCATCATCATCATAGTCATCAACCTCAGATCATCATCATCATCATCATCATCATCATCACATCAGTTCATCATCAACATCATCATAATCTTCATCATCATCATCATCATCATCATCATCATCAACATCAGTTCATCATCAACATCATCATAATCTTCATCATCAACCTCAGATCATCATCATCATCATCATCATCATCATCATCATCATCATCATCATCATCATCATCATCATCATCATCTTTATCCATCATCATCATTGCAATAAGACTGCAAATTATTCAAAATTGTGTTTTATATCAAGTAGGCCCTACATGTGCGTACAAGCCAGGATCATAATCATACACCTGGACTCCTCGAGTATTTGTCATACAATGTTTTGAATTTTTAACCTGTTACATAAAGGTAAAATAAACTGATGATACTTATTATGACAGCTATTTTACCTACATGTATACAAATTACAATATGCAGAGAGAAACATGGATCATGAAAATGCAGTGATTTCTGTGTAAATCAAAACTGAAGAAAATTTGTAGGCTTATTTTTATAGAAAAAATCTGCAGAATTTCCACATAATTTGTGTAATCATATCTTGTACTGATTACCTTGCTAAAGTTGAATCAAGAGTTTATGAGTTTAGAATTATTAGCAGGACTGTACCTGATGTCAGCAATGTACAATCCATCGGTATATGTTTTATTTTTATTTAATTTTATTATTATTATTATTTTTTTTTCAGGGGGGGGGGTGACTGGGGACATATTCCTTGCAAATCATGATGACATACATTTTTCAAGGGTACACAATGTACGTGTATGTCAAATTTAAATTGTGACAAATCATTGTACATATACATGTAATTGAATACATTTCATTATATTCCAGCAAATTTGTTGTGCGTCCATAAAATGCATCTCAAATTCCAGTACAATGTCAAGGAAAATATTCCTTGTTGGCGGTCGGACAACAATATTGCATGAGCTACATGCACGAATAGTAGAGTTCAGAGACACTCTAAATGATGCAGCAGTCTTAAATAATATGTGTCGCCTTTGGGATTCCCCATCTCTCACTGTGTGGAGTGTAATATTATCGTTCAGACACGCAGGCACCTCTATTTGCATACTAACCTGACTCTACTTACATGTAGATGCAGAACTGTGATTCACATGGCTTTGCTTTGGCACCTCTATTTGCATACTAACCTGACTCTACTTACATGTAGATGCAGAACTGTGATTCACATGGCTTTGCTTTGCAGCAATTTGTTTCATGATGAGAAAGTTTGTACATATGATGCACCACGCCATACCCCGGGGTACCGTCGTACCCCGGGGTACCGTGTTGTGCAGGGGTACCGTGTAAACTTACGAAAAATGGGGTAAAAATGAAGCTAAATGTGTTATTTTCACCCTTATTACATAACTTTTACATAATTTTGTAACCCAGGGTACAGTGCTGAAAAATAAATAAATAATTCAACAAAATGGTGGATTTCTACTTGGTACCCCGGGGTACCAAATACTGCATCATATGAAGGAGGGAGTGTCATCATGGCATGAGAGTCGGTAAACTTTTGTATGAGGGAAAAAGCTAACTGAAATACATGCATTGATGATGATGACATTAATAATGATAATAATAATATTAATAGTCCATTTCTTGTATAGTGCATAAATCACAGATGAGATCAGTCTCAATGCGCTTGGATATCATTACCCTGGTCACTGGGATACATTTCTAACCTGCACAAAGATGTGCACTATTTCCACTACCTGGGGAGTATTCCTAACTGAGCTGCCAAGGAGGTGTAGCAAGCCACATTAGTGTGATGACCCAACACTGAAAATTGTGTGAACCCTACTGATAGAACAAGTATTTGGAGTTTTGTGTAGTGTACTGTACACTGTACTAGGTTTTGTTTGGGAAATTTTACAATCTGTTTTTTTTTTTTGGGGGGGGGTAGTGTCGTGAGTCAGGAAGTTGACACCTTCCTGGGGTCATTCAAAGGGCACCACAGTAATACTTGTGATGACAGTGGTGGTGTTGAGACTCGAATACGAAATGATATTGCTATATTTAGTAGTATTGCACGACTTCAGCATTTTAGAGAGTCGACTAGTCGCCCACCAATAGTCGCGACTCCGACTATTAGTCGACTATCAGTGTTCAACGTCTTAGTGTGTTCAAGATTGGTGGTGTGGGGTGCATGCCTGCATGGGTGTCGCAGTCGGAGTCGCAGTGAGTGCAACGTATACGGCAACTCATGTATGGTAGCATTGCACGATTATAGGTGATCCGAGTACATTTTGGCAGTTCTGTTTGATGATAGATTATGGCCGATTCACAATGAAAAACGTAAAGGAAAAGAATAAAGAGTCAAAAGATCAAGCAGCCGTACACATACACAATGCCATCATTTGCCATGACACAATGATTGGTAGTTCTGTTCAATTTTTACGTCTTTTGACTCAGTTTTTAATACAAATTAACATGTGATACTCCGATAGTCGGAGTCGCAACTCCGTGTAGGCAGTCGCGACTACGAGTACGACTTTTCGCGACTTAGTCGTGCAACACTAATATTTAGTCATGTCACACTCACATCTCACTCTATATACACTACATAAGTGGCTAACCATAATCAGGAGACAAGTAATGAGCATGCTGGTACAATTATCTGGAATGGGAATGTGTTTTGATTTTTGAATTCTACCTTTATTGTACATCAGTACTATATCCAATGGGTTGAACTGATTGCTAACTGTCAATACCCATTTAAAGGCAGAGCGTTTCTTGCATGCCTAAAAGTCAACATCAAAAACACATTGACATATACATTAATACCATCTTAGAAGTTGAGAACCTTTAGCAAAGTATATTACTATAGGAGCTAGAAACTCAATTTCAGTGGAATTATATTACCTGTTCCTTTTGTTAGACTCCGATGTACATGTATTGTCTCGTTCTAGACAAAAATTCCTAGCATAAATCACAAAACAGCCATTGGTCTTTTCACATATTTGTTCAAATTTTTGGAAATTACTGATGCTCAGATTTCATAAACATGTCCGTCATCATCAATAGCCTATTAAAGGGCATGAGTGATCTTTTCCTGTACTGTGGGGAGGGGTGCAAAATGCAAATGAGATTCCCTGCCTTTAAAGCAGTTTTGAATGCATGTTTTAACTCCGGTAACTGGTTTTTTTCTAATACTTGCAAAGAGGTGTGGCAAGAGGACAGAGTTCAATTGCTACCATTGAAATACAAATGCCGGTATGTAAGCAATTATTGTATTTAAAGTTAAAGGGAACCAACACCCTGAGTAATTTATTTGGTATACATGTAGAATATATTTGTGCCATACCCTCTGCAAAATATTAGCATTTATGATTACTCCGTATTTTATTTATTGAGGTTTGAATGTGAATTTCAAACAACAAATAAAGTAAAAAACGACTTGGCATAGACTAGTCGATCACCCGATACTATGAATCGATTGATCGCGCTATCGATATTTTTTCTGTCAAACGTCTTGATCGATAACAGTATTGCCGTTTGGCTAGAGTGCCGCAGATACGACGGACCGGGACTTGTAAAGTTCACTGTCGGTCAATTTTACTGGTCCGATCTAACCATTTAAAATAAAAACGTTTATGTATGGAGGAAAAAGGGTGCATATAAATTATATTTAGCTTAGGGTTGCAAAATTCCCGGGAATTTTCAGTGTGGAAACTTTCCATGGGAATTTGTGGAAATTTTCCGGAAATATTGGGAATTTTCGGCAACTTTCAGCAACTTTGCATATTTTCATACATTTAGCATTTGGGCGTAGATCTAAAAATGAAACAATTATCTACTATCAGAAATATGATATGAAATCATTTACTCTAGTCTCTAACACAAAGAAGAAAGGAGAAGTCACACAGTGATTTATGTTTGTTTATAAACATTTCTTGACTCCATAAGTTGCTGTTGTTTGCAACATGTACATAATATCAGCGCAACCAGCCAAACACCTAATGTATGCAAAAGCCTGATGCACTCTTACATGTACTCAAACTTTAGGAACGAGTAGCGAAAGATGAAATACACATTTTAGTGGAATTTTTCACTTCATGTAGATACACTGCACACATTACAATGTGGGGTCAGATAACGACATTCACAGTGTACATCTCTTCCACGCGTGTGTAATCTGTGCAGTTTCTCATTTGAGCTGATTTATCCTTATCAATGGCTCAGGCAAGCCAAAAAAAGGGTAAAACTATTTCACTCATGTGAAGAAGTGCTATACAACACACTACTGATGAAACTTTTCCAAAAATAAATAATTTTCCATTTAATATGCTAAATATGAAAATTCCCAAAATTCCCAAAATTTCCGGCCCATTGAAAATTCCCGAAACTTTCCATGGAAAGTTTCCAAAATTCCCGGAAAGTTTCCAACCCTTTGCAACCCTAATTTAGCTCCACATCACGCTAAACAGAAATGTCAGGTGTAGTTGTTTCCCGATCGGAAATAAATTATGGATACAGACCTATTCGGATTCATATGATACTAAAACAAATTTCGGGTGCCTGCTTTTACAATTGGAAATTAATTGTCAGTGGTAATATTCGGCTCCATATGATGCAAAAATAAAGTGTGACATACAAAAGTCATGTCGGCCCTACGTATCGGTTTATATTGTGGGTAAACGGTATAGTTTTCCTCTCCCTGCGCCTTTTTTTATGAACTTGAATACATGACGTCTGCAGTGATTTGTCTTAATAGCGACGCTGTGTTAATGGCAAAAAATGTCAACAGGTATTTTTTATCAAAAGACCCGGATCCTGTTTGTGCTATTCTTGCGAAGTAGCGGCGGGAATGGTATTGTCATTTTATTAGCCGCGTGTAGCATCCTGAATAAACTTGTGCAAATTACTTCATTTATTGAAAGCGGTAATTTAAAGAAAAAGTCCGCAACAAAAGGACGGGAGTGCGTCGCGTATATTGCATGAAGAAGAAGAGATTCTGCAAAATAATGATGTTGTATCACCACCAGAAACCGTTCAGTCTACCACCCCACCACCGGGCGGCGTTTTGCCGGCGCGGCATGCAGCGCTCAGTGCCGGACATTACTCGCACCACAAATACTAAGTTTGACCGACTTTCCTCCGAATAATAATCCATAGCCTCGGATTGTGGCATTTAGATACAGGAAGCATAGGCATAAAAAAATGTTTTCATGCCCAAAACTATGTTATATCATTATATCATCCCTCATACAGGCTCCTGTCTTCATCCATTTATGTTCAATTACCCGCGGCAATTGCCTTGCTGTAAGCTCGACAGCCGATTCAGCCTGTGCAAGTGCACGTGAGTTTCTCAAGCGAGCGGACTGACAATCAATTCGCGTTCGCACTTTCGGCGGAGTCTCGACCCTTGAAACAGTCGCTGGTTGCGACCGAAACGTCTCACACTTAGCAACTTTTTTGGATGAAGACTGTTGAGATAGACTGCTGAAACTTTGCAACGTTTTTTGATCAGGAACGCGACACGTGTGGCGTATTGCGTACACACAGATCGATCATTGAACTCCGATAGTTTAGTAAAAACGTACGCGTATAGCCAGAACGCGCACGCATATAACCGGCGTTTACGAACTGAGATTGAACGCGCGGAACTGAGTTCCAAAAGATTATGATTATTATTATCAAATATGAATCACTTCACGAGCTATGACATCTGTCTATGGCTTATATTGTTGTGTATTCTAGCTGTACACAAATTTGATTTCAGGTGTTGTACCCTTAAGATATTATAATTGTGAGGGATGTTTGCATGTTTGCACATCTGGCTTTAAATTTCAGGGAATCATTTTTTTTTTGTAATGAAAACCACTTAAAAAATTAAATAATATTTGTCACAGGTAAACAAAAAGCTGTGTATGTAACTTTCAGTATGTGCATTGACAAACACACCAACAACCAATATCAACAACAACAACAACAACAGCCTACAAGTAAATTTTGGTTGTAATTGTTTACTTCCATACTGTACATTGTACATTGACTCTACAGATTTAAAGCTGATAAGATAAAAGATATATATTTTTAGTACTAGACACAGATTTAGTGCTATTTTTGTTGGTTGTGTTCAAAATGTGTTGAAATTCTGCAACCTTGCACAGGAAAACAAGAGAGATGTCCAAACAGATACTGGCAGTATAAACTGTTTAGGAGAGGTGATAGGCTGTAGAGTACCTTCCACAAGTTTCTGGAGTAGCCCTTTAATTATATTAGTTTCTGTCAGTCTTATTTTCACATCAGCAGTTTGTTTTTTAGCGTCAAACATTATTAGCGCAAATAGTTCCATTTGATGCTCAAAAGAAATGTCAGTAGTTTTGAATTTCTTGTTTTGGAATAGAAAAAAAAAAGTAATAACAAATTGTGTAAACAGTAAACATACACAAAAATTTGTAAATGTTTACACCCTCTGACGGGCGTGTAAATGGTAAATGACCTTCATGATTCAGCCCTTGTTTATTCATGTAGTACAAAAATAAACTTTCACCCTTTAGTCTCTTAGACATGTCCATTTTTAAAGACATTAATAAAAATGTTACGGGGCCCCGACATTTTGTCAACTAATAAGATTTAGTGTACCGCTTGTTTGTTAATTATTATTTTGAACTCAAAATATGCCGTTCTGAACAATTTGCAATATCTTTTGATGTTTGCCTTACACTTAAAATATATGGAAGATTGACATAAAAATTTGTCAGATATTTGATTGGCCAAAAGTTATGTTTTGACTTGAATTTGCGACATGAGCATCTTTTTTTTGTGTGGAATGCTGCACATTGTAAGATTAACCATTCTATTAGTATTATTCTTAAAAAAAAAAAACATGCCAGATACCAATTACTATACACTTTGTACAGAAATTTGTTTATCCGATAAAGGTGAAAAACATCCAACACTTATGGAAGGGTGGGGCTCATTATTTTACAAAAGCCTATTGAAAACAGGAAGTGCTACAAGGAAATATCCCAACTTCCTAAGATAACCCAATACAGGCTACTCTATTACTACACTTCTTCCTGCATCAACAACATGAAATACATCTCATCCTGTATATTCCACTTTAAAGTCACTGTTATTCTTGGGTCGAAACCAATACCAAACTTCACATACATTGCGCAAATATGGTGACTGAATATGGCAATAAAATATGGCAAATTTATGCAAATCAGAGTGGATCATGAGGAAAATACAGAGCTAATTTAATGGACGACAAATGTTATACATTCTGAGATGAAATTTAATTCTGACACCGGCTGTAATAGTCAAATGCAAATAGCTACATGTACATGTATGTGAGCTTTTGCTGGAAATCAACAGTTACCAACTTACCATAGCAACCACATTTACACATACATCTTCATGAAACATTGTGGATGAGCATTGTACAGATTGTGATAATTTGAGCGTGAATTTTTGGAGTGCAGATATATAAAACCCAAGCAGAATTGGGGAACCTGATTATAGGCCTACTATGTACATTTTTGGCATGATTTCCATTTTAAGAGGGAGATTCCCTAACAAATTCTTGAATATTAACGTGGAGAAAAACTGTGTCAATGATCGAGGTGTGTTGGAATTTACTGCACCCCATTATTTGGCATAGGGCATTGGTACACCCCTATGCAGGTCTACGCCTACACCTACAAGTAAACGTACTTGAACTGGTACAGGTTCATGGAATTTTATTCTGTCGTTCGCAGACAGAGAACTACATGTACATGAAATGGTATGTGGTAGGTTGGGCTGGGTGTTACCTGTAATGAGATCTCCTCATTCTTGATGGTCTATTACAGCTGATGAGGATCAGGAGGTTGAGTTCTAGAGGGTACTTATGGTTGACATAGAAGAAACAATCATCAATCATCACCTTCTCCATATACATGTCTACAGGGGAGGGGTTTATAGTGGCGTGGCATGGGATAAATTATATGTGGGGGCAGTTCTCCCTGGATCACTGAGGGGGAGGAGAATATTTTATATGTCAGTGTATCAAAACATGAGGAGGTTTTGGTAACAATATAGGCATCCTACATGTAGGCTTACTGTAATATTATCTCCCCTCCACATGAACCTCTTAAAATTCAATTTGATTTTTAAATCATAAAAATCAAGACTATTTTATTTATTTACTCTAAAAACATTGAAAAACAAATGCCAACGCTGTACATCAGTCTTGACAGCTCAGTGTTTCTAATTCTTTATTTGGAGATCTGTGATTTACACTTTATTGTACAAAGTGTGGATTTTGGCTGTCACTAACTAGTACAAAATTAAAATTTAATTTTTGGATACGATCTGATGATTTGACCTTGTGTGAAATGTAGTACATGCATGTACACGTAGCATGGAAAATCAAGATTGGAGCATCAGGCTCTCAGCATTCACAATTAATGTAGATCTATACAGTACATGCACATATTTCCAGGTTATCAAAACATACTGTACATGTACATGTACATCTACAGTGTACACATAAACTTGGAGAAGTGATGTTGATTCTGAATGCGAAATGTCATGATAATAATCATTATGTATCTTCTTAAAATGCATAATTCATTCATACATGTACATGAATAGTACCATAATTCACACATTACTTTGGTCCGTACTCTCGAGTAATAATTTGATGAGTTGCAGGAATGAGACAATTTAGGGGAACTTCCAGAATATGTCTGCCATCATCAAGCCATGATGTGCAGAAGAGCAGTGCTGTTGCACGCTTGCGTTAGTTATTTCCGTAGTCGATGTCCAGTCATCAATATAGCTCCGCACATTAAACGTCCACTGATAGCTATAAGCCTGACCTTGCTTGCAGTGTGAGTGTGATGTGCAGTCTATAATGAGATGCGTTTGTTTCTAAACAGAGATGTCAGTGTTGTGTGTGTGTGTGTGTGTGTGTGTGTGTGTGTTGTGTGTGTGTATGTGTGTGTGTGTGTGTGTATATGTGTGTGTGTGTGTGTGTGTGTGTGTGTGTGTGTGTGTGTGTGTGTGTGTGTGTGTGTGTGTGTGTGTGTGTGTGTGTGTGTGTGTGTGTGTGTGTGTGTGTGTGTGTGTGTGTGTGTGTGTGTGTGT
>JZLH01S0603511.1:1003-15977 GCA_001188425.1 Eucidaris tribuloides | reverse complement strand
AGGTGAATCCGGCCACCCCCGTAGTTCGGGGACTATTAAACCGGATTTAAAACCTGGATTACTACTACTTTCCTCAGGTCTCATAGTGGATGAGCAACTTTGGTTATAAAAGCAATGTTTTCCTTGTGAAAATGTTTACATTATCACATAATAACATCTCCTAAAGGACTCAAAGTGAATATCGTCGGTATAGAACCAGAAGGGCGTTAACGCATAACCGGTTGAGAACCAGAAGGGCGTTATCAGTATACAAAATCAATGGCATTAACACCCTTCTGGTTGTCAACGTATTTTGCATTAACGCCTTTCTGGTTCTATACCAACGATATATGAGTTTACTCTCAACTTCACATCCATCCGAGAGTAAACATTACTCATACTTAGTGTCATCACTTTCAGGTCATGAAATATTGTTGTCATACCAGCTCTTTTCACTTGGGCTGCAGTCCAAAAATCTCTCTAAATTCATCAAGCTGGGTCATTACAAAACAAGAATATTTGCTCATGTCATTTGATTTTTTCACCACACACACACCAAGGTTGCGCTGCCAAGTGCGGGCCAAGCACCAACAAATGCAGGAAGAAATTCATAATGATACTGCTAAAAAGTTTGCACGCAAATTGGATTTCCTGCATGGGACAGGGACAAAATGTAAACATTTCTAGCTCGACTATTTAACCCCCTTTGGTAGGCTATTTGATTTTCATACTGTGGGATGGTGTTGTTTTGCACTTTAATTCAAGGTCTATGTTTGAAAAGCTCTAGTCTGGCTTCCAGACGCAAGAACTTATCCTATTTCCGAGAGAAATTAGGCCTATTCTCATCAATTAACTGTCTTGAACTGAGACTAGTTTTCCGAGGTCGAGTTAGAAAAGCTTCTGATCTTGTTTGTGTTTGATCATAAGTTCTGAATCTACAATGTGTCTAAAAAAAAAATAAAAAAAAAATGTGCAATTGAAAAGCACCCTATTTGGCAATAAAAATCTTATTGTGACATGATGCTATGAACGTCAAGGGCCCAGTCTTCGCTTTCAAATGCCATTCATTCTGTTTTAATATCGATATAAGGTAAAAATAACAATTGTGCCACCTTTTAATACTGTAGTCCATGATAGCTTCAAGCCCTCTTCCCTCATAAAAGTGGTACAGTTGTGATATTTGCAACCCTTTTGACCTGTCTACCCATAATCCAATGCTCCAAACTCGTTACCCACAAGTCATCACCATAAACCCATTCCCCAAATCCCACATACTTCACTCACAATCCATTACCCCACAACACATAGTCTGGCTTCCAGACATTTGAATAAACCCATTCTATACTAGGGAAATTGCTGTCCTCATGCAGTCAACTGCCTTGAGCTGAGACTAGTGTGTTGACTCTACACTGATGTCTGGAACCAAGACTACACAGCATATTGGCCCAAACTCATTTTCTCAACTATTGCCCACAACCCCATTACCCACAAACCATTCCTGGTATTCTTTTACCCACAACTCTGTATTAAATAATCTAGTTGCCCACAATCCCCACTTGCCTCATTAATCAAATGGTTTTGTGCGAATATGGCATAATATTTTTTGAGTGAAACCAATGTGATTATCCTATTGTATTAGCTTGGAAGAACAGAAATCTCAAGAGCTACGTTTTAGATGAAAATTAATTTACCTACATGTATGGACCTAATGTACAAATTTTAATTTTACAAATATTTCTAGTGTGGTGTAGAAATGAAGCTCACCCCTGCCCCCCAAAAAAATAAATAAATAAAAAATTATTAACTGCGTAAAAAATCAATGAGTGACAAATTTTACCTTGTACATTCTCTCTCCACCCCCCCCTCCATATACCATGTAGTTGATGTTTAAGGTGATATTTATTACACATTTTACTAGTGAAAGCATATTAGGTCTAAAGAAAAAAAAATCATCATGTTGCCCTCAAGCGACTGACCGTAAAATGTAAAAAAATGGGCCCTGCCCAAATTTTTTATTTTTTTAAATATTTTTATGCGGACCCAAAATATACAAACTCACCATTTTTGGGAGAAAATGTTAGATTTGAGCTAAAAATTTACCAAGATTCCTGTTCAATGGCTTAAAACAGCATTTTCATATATGTACATGCGTTTTGCCCATTTGAAAGACCCATAAAAACTCTCACACAGTTTTGTCCTACTCACATGTACGCTTGCATAGTACAGTACGTACATGTGTATTGGTTACCTGCAGGTTTTGCTGTCGTAGAAAAAGAAAAAATAATAAAACATAAACATTGACCGACCAATGCAATTTTCAAAATTTCCCACTTGAGGACAACATAACCTTTTTTTTTAGGCCTGAGCATAATCTTATTTTCTATTCATTATACATCCCAGGCTTCAAAATGCTACATTTTTTTTTAAAATTAAAAAACAACTACCTGTATCCCAGTCTAAAACAATGTGTTTTTATTATTGCTAAGGACCTGTAACCACTAGCCAGATTATAGTGAGAAGGATGGTGTGGTGCCTCTCTCTCTCTCTGTGTGTGTGTGTGTGTGTGTGTGTGTGTGTGTGTGTGTGTGTGTGTGTGTGTGTGTGTGTGTGTGTGTGTGTGTGTGTGTGTGTGTGTGTGTGTGTGTGTGTGTGTGTGTGTGTGTGTGTGTGTGTGTGTGTGTGTGTCTGTCTATGTATGTCATCTGTGTTTATCAATGATAATACATTCACCCTGTTTTTTTTCATTCTTTCATAGAAATAGAATGTTACTCTACAAGTTAATAAATGAGAGTTTTCCTGTATTAAGGCTAGACAATTCCATGATGATATTCCACATGGTAAATTGGTAATTTACTAGTAACCTCTCTTGTGAACATTGTGTAGCTTCTGAAATTGAGGTAATTTTAAAAAACTATTAATTCAAGATGGCACATGCTAATACATGTAGCTATTACTTCTGTGGTAACTTTAATTTAGGAAATATGTCAGTTTGGATAAGGACAAGCCTATAAATGCCAGACTGTGAAAAACAGGATGCGAGCTAAAATGTGGGCTTTAAAAAATTTATTGCCGTCATGATTTTCTTTAGAACATGAATGAATATAGATAACCTAATATTGTGGTGAGTTACTCACTTGCTGTATAAATTTATAAATGTTACACACATTAACCCCATTCAGATAGACCAAATTCACCGGCTCTGAACTGTCTCTGCTACCCCTCCACTTTTTGTCTGTGTGGTTTAAGCCGGTGAAAAGGAGTAGCTGATACGCTTCACCTTCTGTGTTAAAGGGTTAAGCCGCCCTTGCTACTCGTTGCGCAGTGATGCATGCAAAGTTTACCGACATCCGCGCCGAAAATCAAAAGACAATCACACGTATATAATATACACCTCCTGTTCGCGAGGCGAGTAGCGACTCCACCTTTCTGGTTGCTGTGTGAATGGTTTAAGATGGCGAAAAGGTGTAGCTGCTATGCCTATTTTGTGCTATCTGAGGGGTGTTTATGGAGTACTTCAAGACCGTTCTGAACCGCCTTAGCTACACCATTTTCTATCTGAAAGGGGCTTTTGATACATGATGAATGAACCAAGACGTTCACATCCATTTATGCAGTACCTCAGGGGTATCTCTCTCCGGAGAGGTCTTAAGTTTTTTTTTTAGATCTTGACGTCATTTTGTGACAGTCATGCATGAAACCTACGAAATGACTCACTACACATTGCGGCGCCACGAGGTAGTAGAACATACGATTAGAGCATAGATATTCAGTGCCTAGTACCTGTCATGCTTACCCTTCAATGTAGGCCCATTTGTTACTTAACGAGCTAATGGGATAGCTCCTCACATACATAGCACATGCCTGCAATTTGTAGCCAAGTCTGTATTAAAGGGAAAATCCAATCTGAACATTTTTTTAATGAAAATAGAAAAATCAGAGAAAAAGGTCAGTGAAAGTTTGAGAGAAATCAGATAAATAAGAATAAAGATACGAGTTTTATTAAATTAAATTATAATTTATTGATTTTGTAATCAATTTGAATTTAGGCAATTGTGCTTTTGTCCATGATTTTTCATTTAACATCTGAACATCCAACGGTTCTGCAGAGTCATTTGATTGGGAACATTCGTCTTGCGTGCCACGTGTTACAGTCTGAGTAATTTTACGCAGAATGTGACAGATGTTTTGCAGCTGCCTTTAACTAGCACTGGCTGTGAACACTTTTTTCTTTACAGCCTTCAATACATCAAATTGGTGGCAACTTCAATGAATGTAACATACTGATGAAATGGTGAAATATTGTGAAATGTGTATATTAGGATTGAAAATTGGGGGTTGGTAAAAATTGTTGAATTTAGGGGCAGATTACTTATATTTTGCAGTACTTACTTTCCTGGCTTGGAAAAAGAAACTGAAAAAAATAGGCCTAAGTGTGAAAGATGTGTCTATGGGTTTGTTAAAATAATTTATACAGTGATTTGCTCACGAACTAAAAGTACACATCTTTTTTTTTTGTAACTAGTCATTGATCTCCCATGGAGCTTTGGCGACATGTAGTCTGCAAGCACAGACTCTATTTTGACACGTAGACAACTTTCCACACTGACTTGAGCCAAGACTAATTTGGTCATTTCGCTGCTTGTCTGAACAGCTACAGTGTAACACAAGGCCTGTGGAAATACTAGTCTACAGCTCAGATTGTTCAGACGCTGATTTGCACACCATGACCAACTGGGCTAGGCTTGTTTCTGCAAGCTGGTAGTGGCAATCTCGGTGATTTTCACTGATAAATTTGCTCTCAGCTGATCAGATGCAAGGATTTTAGTAGCTTCTAACAGTTGTCAGTGAAAATTACCGACAAAACTCTTCATGAAACGCTCCGGCTCCCTGTGGTTGCAAGCTGTGATGTCTCTAGTCTGGCTTCCAGACATTTCGATTAACCCATCCTATATTAATCACGAAACTGCTATCATCAGTCAGCTGCTTTGACTAAGACTAGTATCTTGATGTTGTTTCTCCCTGACTGGACACATGTTGCCGGTTCTTCGCTGCAATGCATCGTTATATTTTAGCTGCAGGGTAGGGGAAAAAAAAACAGGGGGGTCGGGGGGGGTGGGGGAGAGGGCGATTTAGCCTCTGAAATGGCAAAAGAGCCCTCGAAATGTGTAAAAGAGCCCCCATAAATTGCCTAAGGGTTCAATACAAAAGAGTATCTGGAAAGTGCTGTAATGGGAAAAGTAGCCCCCGAAAAGAAAATATTAATTTTTTCTCTACTGCAGGGTTTAGAATCAAAACTATGATGTCTAGTTCCATTGCACTTACGACGCAATAAGCTGTGGAAGTGAGAAATGAACAATCATGACATATTCAATTATTCATATAACCTTTCAAATCCTGTCTTTTATCATGCATGGAGGTACCTCCATGATAAGAGTTATCACTTGAACATTATGTACAGATAGGTCTTATACAATGTGAATTGCATGATTTGTGGTTGGGCAGCTCACTCACAAAGTACAACTTGAATCCTCTGATTTGGAGAATAGAAAGAAATTCAGTTTGAGCTCACATGAATAATCAATTACTGTATGCATTTTATACTCATTTCAGTAAATATTATACACATATTCACTATTTTTCCTCACAATACCATGTGTGTACTCATTGCTGCCAGAAATATTGAATTCATCTTTTGTTAGTTTGTGTTGATGTATCAAACTGTGTACATACCGTGTACACTAGATGCACTCACTTGAAAGAAATATGCCATTGTGATTTTATAATATTGGGTGCGTTTTCAGCTGTCTGTGTTCTGGAGGCAGTATTTACACAGAAAAGTTGATGGTTCACTTATTGATAATATAGGGTTAACTGTTATGGCTGCAATAAGTGAAATTTGATAGGTTGAGTATGATACTGTATCTTCCATACACTGCAGTTGCGATGTACATGTAGTATGTTTTTTAATGTTGAAAAGTGCAATTACAGGTTATCCAAATCTACACTTGGTAGTTATTTTTGCATTAAATCTTTGCATAGCAATCGTTAAAGTCTTTTTCCTAAAATGATATTGTAATTCCATGGAATATAGTACTAATGTGCTAAAAATCATGAAACTATTTTAATAAATGATATGTGTATCATACAAGCTTCCATATTATGATGCATATTTTAGGCTGCAGTTTTTCTGTGTCTCAAATAGAAAAATAAATTTGTTCGTGCTAACACATTTTACATATTTTCATACATGTACATATACACTGTAGCCTACATACAGTAAGTATATATTCTTGCATAAATTTGCATGTCCCAATGTTGCCAGTTTCATTATGATCTTTAAATGAATATCCAGGAATTCATATCTTTATTCTTATTTGTGCACATTTTTTCAAACTTTCACTGATCCACAAAACTGTGATTTTGTGGGTTTTCATTGATGATACTTTGACATAAAAATGGATTGCCCCTTTAATAATCATGTAATGTGCCTGTTCCCCCTTATGTTTTTGAATAATAACTTGTCTTTTTTATGCTTTAAATACATATTTCCTGACATGAAGAGAAAGCGTGTAATAAAATTTTATTATGTCCTTGGCAGGGGGTGGGTGAGCTGTAACCATATTTAGTCACCAATTTTGTTGTGATATAAGTTTCTGCGGTGACCTTTACTGTTCAGTTTCAGACCTGAATTTGGATTATTAAGCATTAATTGAACGTCAAATCCTGTGAATCATAAATCCATAACATTAATGGGCTATTTTGATTTGCAACATTCTTTTGTTTGGTTCAAATGTTACAGGGTTATGTGTCAACTTTTTGTCTCTAACATAACCCTTACTGGATTTGTTTTGTCAATAATTTCTTTGTTTCAATGTAATGATCTGTTTTTGTAATTTATTAGTCATGATTCCATGACAGACAAGAGGGATTGATACTGCTGAAATTCTACCCCCCCCCCCCCTTCCTCTCAACATAGGGTACTGGCAACTTTTATGAAGTTAATACTTACAAATAACAAATTTGTATCACAGATACATGTACATGTACATATCAGAAGGCGACAGCCCATGAGGACGAGCGCCCACGAGGCCGATTTTTTCCTATCGGACCCTCGGCCTCGTGGGAAGACACCTATCAGAATGATATATTTGATATATTTCATTAAATCTATTTATCAAGTTATTTGAACTTATTCATTATATTTCCATAATAGCAAAGTCATATTAAAGTGATAAGCTAACATTTACCACAATTAAAAAAAATCTCAGCTACATGATTCCCCATGCTACCAGTGTCTTTGATAAGGTCTAAAAATGAAGCCCTGAAAAAATTGTATTTCAAAATGATTATTTAGTGCTTTAAAAAAGTGAAAATCGTAAGTTGGCTGGATTCACCTCCCCATTTCTTCCCATAGACTTACTGTGTGTAGATCTAGGCTATTTTTACTCGCCCCGAGTTTTAATTGTATATTCATTCATATCTTGCCAGTGGCAGCATAAACTTCCAAACTTTTGTATTCTGGGGTGTTTATTTGTCCATTCAAACACTACTATATAACTCAGATATCAAAGTTTGACAATTTTTTAAATTGAAGCTCCACAATGTTAGCCTTATCACTTTAAAATGACATCATTCTATGGGACTTATAGTATATAAGCATGCTTTTTTTATAGGTTCCACCACTTTAATTTGTCTCAAAAAACATGTATAATTCTAAATTATTGCTACATTATGTTTTAAACAAACAATGTCGATTTTATATTAATTTGTATATATTTTTATTATTATATATGCAATTTTGATGTAAGTGTTCACATGTAATATATGTTATTCTTGTTCAAAAGTGGAAATAAATTCATTCATTCATTCATTCATTCATTCATTCATTCATTCATTCATTCATTTGTTAATTCACATTTATTTAGTAATTTTGTGGCTTATAAATTTAACCCACAATGATAGTACAACATGCCACAAAAAATTGACATTATGGTATTCACCTCTAGATACATGTACATAGGCCATTGGGACAATAACCTCTTATGAAGAGTTAGGTGTGGGAATACAAGTAAAATAAAAATAATGCATCTTTCCTTTTTGTGTGGATGTATTGAGTGTGGTGTTGATAAACCGTTGTCACCAACCTTCACTTTGTTCCCCAAATTTCCTGTTGTTAAGTATTGCTCTTCCTGTAGTACCTATATCGGTTTCAGTTCTTTTGTTTGTCCCTTTTTGTGGGAAATAAAAGATTAGGATGATATTGAGGAAATGAAGAGATACATCTTTTGTATTATGATGGTACCAGATACATAGTGCATGCTAAGAAATCAGTTCAAACATATACAATTACACATAGATACAAAGTATATTCATGAAAGGAGAATGAATAGGTAAAAAAAATATGGGAAACTTTGTTCCTGTTCAAAGAAACAGATCTGTCAAAAAAAATTTATGCAGTCATGCATTGTAGAAAACAAACATACACTGGAGAAAACAAACGTTAAAGATAGTTTTAGTACATCGCAGAGATTCCAACCGTTACGTTTTTGCCGTATTTTTTATGTTTTTTCACCCAAAATACGGCAGTACGATTTTGGCCATCAAAAATATGATTTCCTGACTTTCTGTCATTATCCTGTTTTTGTCCCATTGGCTTTCCATATATGAAGTCTTTGTTAGTGATACAGTCCATAGAGTTAGTGTGTGCAAAGCTCTCCAGTCCCATTCATATACATGTATATTGGTGTTAGTTCGTATGGTACTTGTCAACGGGAGTGCGAGTCGGAAGTTACGGTCAAGTTGGCCCCTAAATCGTATTGTACAAACCAAGAATAGCAAGAAAAAAGACATAATGAGGAATAGTTTGGACACTGAAGAAGGAAAAAATTGAGTATTTTTAAAGTCAAAGACTGAAGAGAAGGAGCAATTTTGCCATTGATTTTGAGGTGAGTACAGACATGACAGAGTAGTTTGGAAACACATTTCTGCATCATGTTCTGGGTCTGACTTGCAACAATTATTTAGTCTATTACAAAATACGACTTTTCTTAGTAAAATACGATTTTTAGGCAACTTTAGTACGATTTTAGAGTACTGAAGGTTGGCATCTCTGACATCGGGACAAATTACATTTTCTTTTAGTGCGTGTTTTAGATCTCCTATATCATCTTACATGTATGCCATGAAAATCAGACAACCTTGAAAGTTTTTATTTTGGAGAAATTGATCTGTTTTGTTTTGTTGTTTTTTTTTGCCATAGGAAAAGTACACAACATCTGTGTCCTGATGATTTAAAAAATCACTTTTCATGAACAACAATTGTAATAGGTTTGATGTTGTTTTCTTATGTTTGACATGATAATACTATGTTTTGTGAATGATTGATGAACAACTTGTCCGATCAATAAAATCTAAACTACATGTAACAGTGTTAAAAACTCATGACCTATCCAATCCAGTTGAGTAAATCCTGGTTCATAATAAACAAATATATATGACAAATTTAAAGGCTGCATGTAATACATCCTCAATCCTCATGGGACACTCAGTTATAAATCAACTCCAAATTGTGTAAATGACTCTAAATAACTCTGTCCCCAGAGACTTCTTTTGGCCACTTGGGGCAACCACTTTCTGAAATTACATTTTGAGACCCAGGATTGTGCATTTGTTTCAATGATTCTCACTGTTGAATATGTACATGTATGTGCATCTACAAATATGCCAATTTATCATAACTAGGTTTATAATCAGTTCTCCTGATAAACATTTTACGGTAAATGGTTAATGCTACTGGTTTGTGATAAGGAGATTCAAGAGAAGCTGTCTAATGTACCAGATGAATAATAGAGAAGTAATTCAGTCACACTCATGATTAATATCATGACATCAGTGGTTACTCTATTCTAAGGAGCCAGTCTCACCAAGTGCTAATAATAATGCTTTGGTTGGTTCTACCAATATTCATACATGTATTTTACATGTAATTTTAATTTACATTTTTTTTGTTAAAAATGTGTTTTTACTTCATAATGTTATTTTTTTATGCACAGTGAAACTGAAACTGAAACTGAAACATTGCCGACACCAATCCTAAATACATGTTGGAATGGGCATTCTGTATAAAAGCATGGCTCCACAGCCATGGTGGTGGGAATGCCAACAGTGTTATTATTTCATATTGGTACATGTCATGACATCAATAAATTGATCAAAACTAGTCGTATAAATTGCATCATTTTCCTTCAAATTGAATACACCATTATGATCTGCAGTAGCAAAATACATTTATGAGGAAGTAGGAAATGATGAAAATAATGGATAACAGCTGCTCCACTTATATTTTTTTTATTTCAAGCAGCTGAAACTTCTAAGAAATATGTTGCAATATTTTTTTGTGTGTAGTAAATTTAGGCTCTGTTTGCCAAGACTGCTGATTGAGAAATTCTCTGAATCTGTGAATAAAATATATGTGATCCATTTCCCAGTTGAGAACTGAAAGGTATGATAAAACTATGTGCAGTTGGCTGTGGCACAGTGGTTCTTCTGGGTAAAACAAAGGTCATAGTCACAGAGCATGTTTATCATGTTTTTGCCCTCATGACATATGACCACACCGTAATGATCCACCTCCTTCAAGCAAGCATCCAGGACTGGCACTGATACTCCGAACTTCCTTGTAAACTGGGGTAGAGGGTCTGTGAAGTGTTATCTTTGTGTTTATGTTACTGTTCATCTTACATGTATGCCATATCAAACAAACTATTATCAATCAATTCATCAATCAATCAATCAATCAATCAATCAATCAATCAATCAATCAATCAATCAAATCATTCAATATATTAGAACCTTGAATTCTCATACATTGTATACAAGCTACAATCCTCAAACAATATGTACTACCATAAAGCATGACCAATAAATGATCTTTTAATATAAATGATTAATTTTGTTTTGATTAATGTACAAGTACCATTATGTCATCTTTGTTTTGCCTCCCTGTAATGCAATACATCTCGTCATGTAGAGCTGTACATTCTACATGTAAGCCTACACACTGCCATTTCATTAATCGTACATGTACCAGCTGGTGTTTGGTACACAAGTAATGTGAACAACATCATGTAATGTTCCGTCTAAATTGTAATGTGTAGGGAATTCCACGGTAAAAGAAAGTTTTTGGTATTGATTGTACATTAGTAGAAATTGACACAACCAAGCTCTACCAAAATAATACATGTATGTATACAGTAAGTTATTGAATCTTTTCTTGAGGATAAAAATGTTGGCAAAATAATACCACAAAACAATGCATTCACATTCCCTTTCAAAAAACGCTATAAGAATTTCCCATGAACAAGTAACCTTCGTAACAAGGATGAAAGAATTTACATGTATAAATTTTTTGTGTCCTGTTTGGAAGATAAGGCTATATGTTTGTGAAATTTGTACAGGCAGCTGTTATGTGGAGCTTAATTAATATGTCATGCAAATAAAATTATTATTTTTTTATTTGAATGATTGATTTTAAAAGGCTAAAGAATTATAAAATGTGACTTTGGCAGTGATTTTTTTAATTTTATAGTCACATTTTGATCCAATGAAGATGTGCTTTTGCTACAAGTAGAGGCCAATTACACACACTTCCCATAGATTTCAGGAAAAGTTTGTTTGTGACCAATCCTGTAGGGGTTAGTACCGTTTACTGTGAAATTGTTCACCTTTAATTTTTTTTACTACCATGCCCATGCAATCTCCCCTTTCACCCCAATAACTCTCAGATGGCGCTTGCAATAATGATATATCAACGGTTTCACATGTATGTAACTGAATACTAAAAGACAATAGTGACTGCACGCAAAGGTACAAGGTCCACACACAACATAAACCGTACCTACATGTACTTGTACATATTACCAGCGAGTTGGGATCGGGCGACAATACGACTGTGAAGTGCTATGTATGTCCGGATTTACATATTAATTGTGGGTGTGGTCACGTTTCAGCTGTGAGCTGAGTAATGATAATTTTTCAAACTGACCACAATTTTGCCAAAAAATATGTCATTTGGCAGTTTAACAAACAGATTGAACCAATTTAATTGGTTCACATTTTTATTATTCTACAGAGATGGCACATGTAGGTCAGAGGTTGCCCTGTCTTTGATTGTCCCAAGTACAGTATTGGTCGATCAGACAAATTTTTGGTCAATCTGTGACAAAGTATTCTCTTGTCACCCCAGACATCAGAAAACAACATCATACCTACTGAAAATTGTTTACTGTATAGTGATAAAATTATGATGTTTGAATTAAAGGAGAGCATCTAGCGGTATATACATTACCTATGGGAAATCTTGGGCCCCCCTGAGATTTTACATTTTGAGTAATTTCTCAAAAATAGAAAAGTTTCAGAGCGAGCAATTTTTCAGGGTATAGATCATATAGGTGTATCTACAAAAACATAATTGCAATGAATTTAATTTTTTAGCACTTGCCAAAACTGGGCTTTAAGGAAAAAAAAATATGTTTGTAAATTGTGTTTGCATTGTTTACCAGGAAGTAAAAAGAACTGGGTAGAGATATGTACCCTGTGGGTGTGGTGATGTTGTGTTTGGTATTGTAATCCATACCTAGAGTCATGTATACAGGAGTAAGGAAGGATGCTACTCTGTAGTTTTGGAATCTATAATTTTTCTTCATGAAGAAACACTTAGGAAGGAAAAGGAAAAGGAGATGGAGAAGGAGAAAGAGAAAATGAAGAAGAGGAAGAAGAAAAAGAAGGAGGAGAAAAAAGAAAAGAAAAAGAAGGGAACAAAGAAAAAAAATAAGGAAAAAGAAAGAAAGATAAAAGAAAGAAAAAGAGGAGGAGGAAGAAGAAAAGGAGAAAATGATGAAGAACAAAAGAAAATCCATATATACATGTATAGTCATGTATACAGGAATAAGGAAGGATGCTACCCTGTTCCCTGGTCAGCTTTCTCTTTGTGAAGAAGCACTAAGGCAGGAGAAGGAAAGGGAGAAGGAGAAGATGAAAGAGGAAGAAGAAAAGGAGGAGGAGGAGAAAAAGGAAAAGAAAAAGAAGGGAAAAAGAAAGAGAGAAGAAAGAAAGAAAAAAAGGAAAAAGGAAAGAGGAGGAGGAAGAAGAAAAGGAGAAAATGAAGAAGAAGAAAAGAAACAGAAAGATCACATGGAGAAGGAGATAAAAAAAGAAAGCAGGATGAGGAGTCTGGAAGTTCACTGATCTTCCAGGGATGTCAGTTTTCAGGCCCTGGCAATCTTATTTTCAGTCAATTGTCAGGTTTTACTTTTTTTCTGCACAAAAAGCTCACTTTGGGAAAAATTCAGGCCCCTTTTCATGAATTATTACTGGCATCCCTGATATTCCCATATCCTGACATACAAATTTCAATATCTCCCTGATTAATGACAAATTTAGTCTTTTGTGGTGAGTACTATTCATTATCATCTCCCTGATTGATGTTTAAAGGCAGTGGATCTCATTTGCAAACATCCCTGCAGACCAGGAAAAGATAGCCCATGCCCTTAGGCTATTGATGAAAGGCATGTCTGTGAAATTTGGGAGTCAGTAGTTGCCTAGAATTTGAAAAATGCGAAAGAAAAACAACAGCCGTTTAGTGTACGTTCTATGGTAGGAATTTTTTTCTCGCGAGAAAACAATTCAAATCAGAGTCTAACGGTCACTATAATTTCACTAAAACTGAGTTTCTAGCTCCTATATTTTGCTAAAGGTTCCCAAATGGCATTTTCTTCTAAATGCCATTGTATTTGCACAATGTTAATTTTTAGGCATGCAAAAGAGATCCCCTGCCTTTAAAATTCTTCTGTTGGATAAGTGTGAATGTTGGCAGCTCTAACATACCCCTATGTATATTAAGCAAAAGGCACAATTTTACACAATAGTGTAATTGTGTGTGTCCTTCATTTAAATGTAGTGTCAATGTACTTCCTTGTTTGCAATGCATGCACAAAAATACCAGTAAAAATACCCCAATTCATCATCAGAAAACCAGCAGACTATTAACAGTGTTTACCTTGAAATGTTGTTACTAAAATAATTGAATGGAATATCCACTGAATAAAATACATTGAAAACATCTACCAGTATCTGTCAACAGCAACTACAGTACACACGTGAAATGTAATATTTTATAAAAAAATACCATTATCAATTTGCAACTATTTGTAATACAAATTTGTAATAAAAATGCCATTATCAATTTGCAACTATTGTAATACAAATTTGTAATGAAAATACCATTATCAATTTGCAACTATTTGTAAAATAGTTGCAAATAATTACAAAATAACAAATTTGTAAAATAACAAATGGCAAAGATATAGTTTCTGAAAAGCATGTAGTATACATGTATTTAGACATTCCTATTCCATTCTCTTATCTCTTAACTTCTTTCTTCACACCTGAATTTCAATAAATTAAAACTTTCTTTTGATACTGCCTGAACAAATTTTCCCACAAGGACACTAAGCCGAAAGTGAAATTACATTTTGACCTTCGATTCATGTATGTATATTATTTACTTTAAACCAATATGATTTGAGTTAATTCTTTAATTCAATTCTACTTACCACTTTTGAGTGGTGACCTTCATACTAATAAATACGTTACCCTCTAATTCATAGTTAGTTGTGGAAAAAGGCCAAATTGTTTTGAAAGAAAATCATCACCAGCCTCAGCAGCTGCTCTTCCAAATTTAGGATTGCATTCATTGGTCATACCGTTACTTTTTGGTTTTTTGTTACTAGCAGGGTCATGAGGGGTGGGGCCCTTTGACCTCCAGAAAAAGGGCGGGGCATTTGCCTAGAACCCACATTACCACCTGTCAGTGGCAACGGTGGTGTGTCAGGGTTATCCCCTCCCCCCACCCTGGCTTGAGATTGATCCTCAGTACATGTCTACCAAGTGGTGCCTATATTTTTTTCTTTGGCTTGCAGGGTGATGAGGGGTGGGG
>JZLH01S0603508.1:44780-62293 GCA_001188425.1 Eucidaris tribuloides | reverse complement strand
ATATATTTGCATTTCGTATTATGGATTTTTCAAATTGTCAAAAATTATTGGGGAGCAAATCGATATGTTCGCGGCAGTTCGCCCCCCCCAATATTTTCATGG
This sequence comes from Eucidaris tribuloides, assembly GCA_001188425.1. Lineage (NCBI taxonomy): Eukaryota > Metazoa > Echinodermata > Echinoidea > Cidaroida > Cidaridae > Eucidaris > Eucidaris tribuloides. The sequence continues at coordinate 62,191 of JZLH01S0603508.1, read as the reverse complement.
GGGGGGTGATCGCCCCCCCCCGCCCCTACAGGATCGACGCTCTGATTTCCCCTCTGTTATCATTTACTCGTTCTTAGTTATACAATTCGAGACTAAATTTAAGACTTGAAATTTCTTCCTGCTTCATGAGGACCTTTTATCTTTTATCTATCATTTTGTCTTGTGACTGTAGAGGAAAACGACTAGAAAACTACTGCATGTACACCCTGTTCTTCAATTCCTCGTATATTGTGATGTGTTGACCACCCAAGAATGACTTTCAAAATCAATAAACAGACGGAAATGAAATCATGTATAATACAACATTGGCTTTAATGTGATTATGACGAAGAAAGTTGAACTACAGCACTGAACTCAATGAAATGTAATGTTTGTCCACAATAGTCATGGTGGTTTGATATAACATAGTGTTGCTGTGATTTCGCTGTGAATTTGTTATCTTTACATGTATACATGTATTTACTATCATCATCCTAAGCATTCTCATCATCCTCATCATCCTCATCATCCTTCATTCATCCTCAATATCCTCATCAATATCCTCCTCCTCCTTATCATTTAAGTTATCTTCATAAATTTAATCATCATATAATCATCATCAAAAATCAAACTCATCATCATCATCATCATCATCATCATCATCATCATGCATCAAAGTCATCATCATCAAAGTCATCATCATATTCCTCACTATTATCATAGATCATCATCATCGTTATCATCAATATATCGACTCGCCAGGCCATTTTCATTATCGTCATTCGTCATCCTCATCTCCTCCTCCTCAATCATCGCGCCTCAAAACCCTCATCATCATCATCATCATCATCATCATCATCATTCATCATCATCATTATCATCACATCATCATCTTTATCATCATCATCATCATCAATATGCGACTCGCCAGGCATTCAAACTAAATCTATATTAGGTGAGAAAAAAACCAGAGAAAAAATCTAAAGCCCAAGTATAATTTTGGTCGATCAGACAAAATTTTTGTCAGCCTTTCACAAAGTATTCTATTGTCACCCCCAGACATCAGAAAACAACATCAAACTACTGGAAAATTGTTATAGTGACAAATTACGATGTTTGCATCTAGTGGTATGTATATTACTTATGGAAATCTCGCCCCCCCCCCCGAAATTTTACATTTTGAGTAATTTCTCAAATATGGGAGGGTTCAGAGCGAGCAAGTTTCAGGGCCATTGATAGATCATATACAGGATATAGGGTATCTAAAAATAAAATTGCAAAGAATTTCATTTTTTTTTACCATTTACCAAAACCATACATTGGCTATAAATTGTTTGGGCATAAATCTTGGCAACGTTGAAATGGAGTTTCATGAACACACTAAAAAATGAAGTGTGCGTACAACGTGCAACTTTGCGGAAATACGGTGCAGAGCAATTTCTCCGCCGCGTATTCGCCGCAAATCTGCACCTTTCACGGGCTGAGCGCTCGCCCCACTCCATCATGTTTGCAAGTTTGCCACCTTGAGGTGAACATTTTGCCTCCAATAGACTACTTTCATGATGTATTCAAATTTATGGATGTTTTCCTTCCGAAGCCTGGTGATGAGCTATTACTTTCATCTGTTTCTATGAATACAATTTCAATACTGAGAATGCAACTTGCATAAATTATACTATTTTCTGTGTCGGACAAGCTCAGGCAAGCTTTCAGGTTGTCAAGACCAACCTTTGTTTAAAAGTATTGGCATGGAATTTGAATATATTACCAAAACGGCCTATAGGTCCAGTTTGCACCTTAAAAGGAGATGAAAATAATGCACCTTCGGCTCAATACAATATAATCAGTTTGAAAATAAACACGTTCACGCCAGCGTGATGGCCAAGTGGGGTTAGAGCGTCCGCCTCACGCTGCGGAAAGTCGCAGGTTCGAGCCCGGTAAGGTCATATTTGTACGAGTTTTTAAATATTTGTAAATTTCTAAATGTTGTTATGTTGTATTATCATGTAAATACTATAAATAGCACTGGAATGAACGTAAATTGCGGTTCACACACAAAAACACACAGTTTGCAAGAAAAAGAAGAATACTTTTTTATTTTCTATGGTGCAACTTTGCACCTTTCTGGTACAACTTTGCACCTTTCGGTGACATTGTCTGCACCTTTAAAGGTGCAAAGTCGAGCCTATTTTTCTTAGTGTGAAATAATTAGTGGATTCGTACTTACTTCAGGCTCATCCTACATCAAACACTTGCGATGTCTTGTGTAATGTGTAAATGTTATCTAGTAATTGCTTGAAGTTTTGCATTTACCCTCAAGAAATTGCCAGACTATTTTGAGCTATTCTTCGAACTGCAAACACACAAAAACCCAAACAGTATTAAATATTAAATGTGTGGTGTGTCTCAAGGCGCTAACGTTATTCATTTCAGTAAACGCTAATCGATTTCATATTATTTCATTTTTTCGGACAGATTTACAATGAATTGTCTCGGACATGTAAAACTGAACATTGCTCAGTAACTTCAAACACAGGATCTCGATTCACTCAGTATAAACCTGTATTTATATATTTATTATCTTCAATTTCATTGTTTGTTTACGTTCCTTCTGGACCGCACTACGCTAGAAACGCGCAGCTGATTATAGACGATTCAGCCGTTATTTTTGCTTTTTTTTATTAGTTATCAGTGCGATATTCAATTTATAATATATAAGTTTGGTCAGTGTATACGTTATTTTCTTGTTTTACCTTTCTGTTTACTCTTATAAGTATGTGTCCCATATTTCTGTTGTATGCCTTATTTGTAAATCGTCGTGGATCTTTTTGGCTAAAATAAAAGAAACCATGAGTAAAACTTATTAAATTGGAATTAATGTATATGTCCATATTAAACACGATTGATTTTTTGGAGGATTTTCCGTAAAGTTTGAATTTATGATAATGTTTCGCATAAAAGAACTTAAAAGAAGATAAAATAGTACGAACTATACAAAAACATAGTCTCATAAAGTTTTGTCGTATTTTGAAATTTTAAACTAAATAAACTTAGAATAATCATAAATCTTGAAATCCATCTATTTTCCGTTGTCATTCATGTCTTTGTAGATATTCAATGTTAGAATAACTTTTATTTTGAACGCGATTGGAGTGAGTCTATTCTGTGCTCTCTGAATTGAATTATATCCCGTAGGCCCTGCATGTGTTTTGAAAACATTTCAATGAGCAAACAAAAGGAAATTGTTTTTGGCTCTCACATCACTCCACTCACTACGACTTCAATATCTATAACACATATGTCATCATACTTATTGATTATATAGATTTAAAATTCAGATTGTATCGAAAGTGTCTTCAATTATTTCAAACCGCTTGAAGTGTTTATAACCTTGAAATATAGTCTTTGAATGATCGTTTTTGAAAGCTGTAATCCTCCTAAAACAATATGAAACATGCTTTGGCAATTGATTTTTTGCCATGAAAAAAATAACACGTATACCCAGGACAATTGTGATCACGCACACTTCACGACAAAGTGTTAATTTCTACACAAACAGTCATAATAAATCATGTCCATCATGATTCATTCACCAGTCCATAACATTGCACTTCATATTCATTCATTTCCTTGTAAAGAGCGGCGCTGGGGGCGGAGGCAATATCAAGGATAATATTCTTGAACATAACTAATTTAAGGCATCTGTCTACCATAATAGAATCCTGCAGCAGTTAAATCGTGGAAATTCGTTTAAATCATCAACATTGTAGCCTACTTTCATGTCCCTGAAAAAATACGGGGACACTCATCAAGTTTTAAGTTTAAGGTCTGTACGGCAATAGATAGGAGTACATCGTTCAAAGGGGTATTGACAAAGAGAAACCTGGTAGACTGTCATAAACTTAAACATAACTCCGACACTGGCATGTTATTTCTGTCTTCCATGCTCTAGAACCGACGGTCCGCAGGAACCAGAGTTCCTTAATTCATATTTTTTTTTTTATTCGCCATCTAACACACACTTCTAAAACTTGAAAGAAAAAAATAATGGCCATGCTCAGAAAGAGTAAATTCTTGCATAAGATATCATTATGGAAATATTGAGGCCATGATGACTATCAGGTTTGGATGATATTTATAGATTTCGTCAAAATTGTGAATATCTGCAATTTCTTTTGAAGACTATCGAGTAATTACTAGCTCCCTTGATGATATTAAACGATCGAGCATTTTCTTGGTTCATTTAAAGACTTGAAGGAACTGTTGAACTTTTTAGATATACAGTATTTTGATGAAAAACATTAATTGAGATAGTAACTAAATTTATTTATATGATGCTCTCTTTTATATTGCAATCTGCTTGATCTATAATTTTAACACACATTCGAAAAAAAAAAGACCGTGGGACCGAACGCTGCATCAAAAAATGTGAGTGAGGAGGTTCGAGTCCCATGTTTTTTTTTTCTGACGTTGTTCAAATTTTAGATCTGCAGTCAATATCTTAATATACGAGCGTCATATGGAATAAATCTACTACATTACATTTCACCTCTCTGATAATTTTTCTTCCATTCACCTAAAACAATGATTTCTGGCAATATGAAATTTATGGTTACAAACAATAAACTTATGCGGCAATAAATAGGGGGACAAAATTGTCAATAAAATACCAAACCCCTCACTTCCTATGCCTTTGAAACCATTAGGGGCACTCCCCCCCCCCCTCCCTCTCTTGTGGTGACGTCCCTGTGTCATAAAGGTTTGGAAATGGTTTATTTTCTAATTATCAGCTGCGACTATCCACGTTACTCGATTATAATTGTCAGCAGGGCACTACACACACTACCACACACACATCGCCGCCAACGCATCTGCTGCGCACACACACACACACACACACACACACACACACACACACACACACACACACACACACATACACAGCGCACACACACATACAGCACACGCGACGCACACACACGACACACACACACACTCACACACATGTAAGTAGTTTGGCCTATAATTATTTTATGTAAGCGTGTTGATTCAAGGGAGACACTTAACGTTCAAATTATCTTTTATTTACTTAGTGTTACTACACGCGTAATTGTTTATGAGCTCTGGTTAACAGGTTTCTTTCCCAAGTAGAAACGCGTACTAGTCTTCTTTCTATTATACGGGTTTCAGTCATCAACAATTATTGAAAATTACTTCACTAACTAAACACTCAAATATAATAGATTTAAAGTGTTTTCTAGTGCCGCGTTGGTTGCCTTGACGAGAGAAGTCTCAACATTCGCTCCTTTACTATGACGAATGTGCGTTGTCTCGCATTTAAGTTGGCGGTGGTGGTGGTGGTGGTGGAGTGGTGGTGGTGGTGGTGTGGTGTTGGTGGTGGTTGGCGTGTGTGTTGTGATGTGTGTGGTGTGATGGTGTGTCGTGTGCATGTTGTGTGTGTGTGTGTGTGTGCTGTGTGTGTGGTGTGTGTGTGGTGATGTGTGTGTGTGTTGTGTGTGTGTGTGCTGTGTGTGGAGAGGGGGTTACAAACTAGTGATAGATGCCCGATATGCCATGAATTGAATTCATATTGCATATTACATTCCATTTCCAACATTGTGAGCAAAGACAAGGAATGAATTGAAGATTGGATTACTTTTGCGCAAGGCGTACATGCAAAAGAATAGCTTAACGCCAAAAGGATTAAAGAGAAAGTGTATGTATAGTAAGAATTTAATCAAAGTATTGTGAAGTTTATCCAAAGTGCTGGCCATCGTTTCTATTACCAGACTACATTCGGGAGGGACCACTTCTTCCACAATACGCCCTGAAAGATTTATTACTCTTTGTTTCCATTCAAGATATAAAATAAAATACATGAGTTATGGCTCCAGAAAAAAAAAAAAACGGCCGAACATTCAAAGATTAAGTGTACACTGCAAATACACGACTAAGCCATTAAATAAAACTGTTCAAATCAATTTTGACCTACTACACCACTATCTGTCCTAGTTATCAACACTTTCCAAACAGCAAGCTTACATTAATACGTCGTCCGGGGATTTTGTCGGTGTGAGGGTAAGTGTGACTGTTCCAGTTCTTTGACTACATGTTGATTGATACCAAGTTTTTAATTTAACAACCAGTAGTTTCATTCAGCTCCTGCCTTATCAATCAAAATGTTGTAGGATTGAGTTTGCAGAGGGTTATCGTTTATCTATCAGACTGTTGAAGACAATCATCTGAAACTATTTCATCGCACCATGCGGAGTCCTATTAACATTGCTTACCCTTGAATGATAGTATTACAAGTAGTGGTGCTGAAAATTCAAATTATACATTATAAGAGCAATTGGACATCATTTTATTCATGCTTCAATTAACAGTTTTCAATCTCGGGCAAAGTCTTTTCTTAATAGATTTTGTGAGAGGCTGAAAGATTTGCATGGATTTGCACTGTACCCTTCATTGGCTTTATACGAGTTACATTTTTATAGGTTGTTAAATGTAGTATGCTCATTCATGAACACTATCTTTAAGGCTATCTTTCTATCTCAAGGGAAGCAAACACAAAATGAAAGTACTGTATAAACAAGTACGAGTACAAATAAGCGGGTATTACATTATATAGGGGAAACCCTTTTACTTGAAATCCAAGTAGATGGCCGCATTCACAGCTATCTCAATAACGTGTGAAGTTTAAAACTACTCTGGTACATTTTGCTCCGAATCTTGATAGTAAAAACACAACAACAAAACTAAATAGTTACACCCCCCCCTCCAAAAAAAAAGATCACAGGTATGTAAGTGTCGGACATTAGAAAGTGAGTATTTTGTTATCACAGAAAAACACAAGTTATCGCGCGAAATTACAGCTATGTACATCTTCTAAAAAATGTGATCTGACTTTTTTTCATGTGCACCTGCCTCCTAGCCAGGTCGACTACCATTGGACTGCCACGTTTTTCTATCTTTGAGCCATTCGTATAATATATTATCTGTCAGTGGTTACCCACTTCTTTTGTATACATATATTATCATCCACAAAATTGGTCTTATACAATTGCTTTCTCTTACCAGTAACAGTCTCGCGAAGTTTATTGTTTTCCTCATTATGTAAAACCTCTTTGGTTTATATTGCTGCTCAATTTACATCTTCTGCTACACGCACAATACCAGAATTTATAGGATTTTGAGGCTTTTAAAACGGTGGTTGATTGCACATTTTGGTTGAATGTTGTAAGAAAAAACCCTGCAATTCAGGTGGGTCCATGCATTTTCCTTATTACCATTCATATTATGTGGATTTTCAGAGTATACAACTCGGCCATTTTCGTGTCGCGAAGCTTTTAAACACCGCCCTCCCCGAGTCTTTGCAGATCCTTGAAATATATAGAAATTTGCAAACCTTGTATCTTGAAATATTTACTTTGTGGCGGTCAGCTAACTTTTATACCTCTCACGGCCTCAATTGTAACATCTTTAACTTGTACAGTGCTTATCATCAATAACATCTTTTATTTCAGATTTTACTCATTGTAATATTCAATGCGTACTAAGCTTGCAGCCTGAGGGTAGTTGCTTAATAGGCTTTGACCTCGCCGAAAATCTTGGGTAAAAGCTCTGACTCTTAAAAGTCAAGATACATGATAAGACAAAAGGTCACGATTTATAAATCAGGCATTTATCCATATCCCAGTACCATTATCACGATTATTACAAGAAAGTTGTTTAAGTAGATGAGTGATACCAAAAAATCGAGTGATATCCAAAAAACTGCCTCGGAATTATGACATCTTTTTACACTCTATAATGGCCGTGCACTATACACTTTTATATGGACGGAGTATGAGTAATTTTATTGTTATTGCATTACATTTGAAGTTGATTATTAAATACTTGAAAACATAATTTGGAAAAATATTTAAACGTTAGTTAATTGTGGCTTACTTTTCTGGCGCAATTACAAAATGATTTCAAATCAACCGGTAGTGAAACGGATATTCCACTGACTTTGATCGTTAAATTCCTGAAGTTTGTCTCAGTAGTTATAAAACATGGAAAACATGCTCAGAGTCATGAAATTATGTACTATTTAGGTCCATAACTTTTGTGTCAATCCCACGCCATTTTCTTTTAAAAAATGCTGCAAAAAAATCAAATATTGCACCTGATAGCAGTATTTTGAGCAGATTTTCGTTGGGTTTGAACTTCATTCCCTTGAGCGTGATTTGGCCATTCCGCTGTTTGTCACGCATTTGGCTCGAACTGTTTCTCTCGTGCCTATATTATTGGATAGCATACGACGTTGTGGTCGGTATAAAAAGCTATAAAAACAATAATTGTGTGCTACCCCACCCCTCGTTCGATTCGGTAGTCATTCAACGTTATATTTAACTCGAGCCTGAAGGCTGTATGTCTGGCAAACAACGTCTGCCGAGTAATCTTTTATTTTGCAATGTAGCCATCTCAAAAACAAGAAACAATTTAATCGTTCGATAGAGTCCTATGATCAGTACTACGCCATACTTATTCATTCTGAGTGCAACCATAGCTCAGTTCGGTATCGCCATTAAAAACACAACTTCCTGATACACCACCATTTAAAATGCAAACATATGACCTTGAACCGCCATCATGTATCTTGGGAAAAATTTTCAAGTATATAGCATGATATTACTATAACATCCTGAATCTATTGAAGTTGTAATAAAGTAGTTCATGGTGAGATTTGATCGTAAGACATGTAGACAGATCAAGACGAATAAAATATTTTACTTATTTGAATTTATCGGAGTAATGTTATGCAAACACGACGCAGCAATATCATACGCTAAAGCTGACTTTTATCTACTTTAGACCTGCCGCGGTCTCGAATATTGTGAACTCAGAACGTCTGGTACAGTCAAATATCTATTTCATAGGTCAAACACTTTAGTGGAGAACAACCATACCCGTTTCCACAGTCATTGGCGGCGAAGTAAGAAACCCACAATATTCTGAAAATATCTGGTGGTCGAGGTATACCTTACTCGAAATCTTGAGAAGACTGTGTTCTATTTTCTATACTGTGTTATTGTCTTTGAGTAGTCATTAAAGCCAACCCCACCCCCCCCAAAATTAAAACGTCTCATGCACATCACATTATTCATGAATATGATCAGTTGAGAGATACCAATCTCTCCGAAGACGGTCCCACAAGTGAGCCATATGTCCGTACAGGAGAGTCCATATATATAATAACAGAATAAATAAATCGCTACAGCCCACTCATTAGTTGATCATAGGGACTCGACGGTATCGTGAGTCCCCGACGCATCGGACTGGGCGTATGTGGCTTTGTTTTTTGCGGTGATACCATATTCGAAGTCATTTGGGTGTACGAATCACTTGCGGCAATGGGTTGCCGAAACCTTTAATTGGTAGTTCGAGCGGTGAGAGTGTGCACACAGGCGCGCTGCGTGTAACCGGGAGTGGGAGATGGGGGTAGGTGGGCAAATAGCCTCCACAAAATTTTTTTCGATAGCGCAAAAAAAATGCCCCTTTTCAAATATGAAATGTGGTCGTTTTGCAAAAATCCCTCACACATTTCTTAAATTTTCTACGCGTTTGTCGTTCCTGAGCGCTCTCATTCTCTTTTGTTGAGTTCTTATATTTACTGCTAATTACTTTTCTTTTCTTATTGTCCATTCATTTTCTATCCTTTTTTCCTGCCCCTGACGGGGCATGTTCTACTAGTTACATAATAGCACAAAACTTAGAAATCGCTGCGTCATTATGTTCACACGGACAATTTTGTACGATACAGAGAAAGTTTGTCATTGGCATCTGCCAGTTCGTCTTATTTTGTCACTCACGGGACGGGGGAGCAAAATAAGGCCCCTCCTACTGCTTTCGCCCACTACCCTCCCCCATCTTCACGTAAGACAAATAGCGACATTTTTTCTAAGTTAATGTGCCTCTGGTATTGACTATTGGCTGCACTGCTACTGCCATACCTAGTTAATGATTATTTTTTGTTAAATAAACGCCTTATTTGTCACTGAGGGTGCAATATATTTTTCTCTTGTGCTTGATACTGGCTTTTTATATTCTATGTATTTTTGCCCCTGCCGGGTACGTCATAAATTAGAGAAAAAACTTTGCTTCAGACGAAGATGGCAAATCATGAACACTATAAGGGGCATTTAACCTCTAACTTATTAGTGCCTTTCGGGATGGTGAGCAAACTTTGGGCCCTCTCCAATCTTTTATCTTTTAACATTTTATGGTGCTTTCAAGCGACTGCGAAACGTGTCCTTCGTGATGAGAACTATCTCACGGTCTGCCTTTTATTTCTCTTTCAACACAAAGAAATTTTCACTTACTTGGGGGAAGAATGCCCCTTTTTCCTGCTAACAGCAACTTTTGCGGTATTCTACAAACAGGGGCGTCGATCTCCTGCGTAGGTGGCAAAGGGCGATCGCCACCCCAATTGATAATTATTGGGGGGGACATCGAATTGGTCCCCCCCCCGCAATAATTTGACAACTTTTGAAATATCTCATGAAACGTAATGCAAGGAAACGTCTAAAGTTAGTGACAATACACACAAACCATTAATTTAATATAGAAAGTTGAATACATTATATTCAATTTTTTCATTTTTCGGCGCGCTATCGCGCCCCGCAAAGTTCTATACTTACATTTTTGAGCGCGCGGCCACCGGATACCTCCCCGCTTATGTGCGTCTCGAATTATTTTTGAAATTTTTCTTACTTTTGCCATCTCCAATCTAAAAAATGGCTATCGCGACCGCCATGTTTTACAATATAACACAGACAAATCGGACTTGCATAATTCATTAAGTTATATTTCACGATGCGCTATATCGTGTAGATAAGGTACTGTGCGTTGTATTAGCCCCCAGATAGCACCACAAAGCGAATTTTCACAACTGAAATTTCGAAATGTTTCCCAAAACGCTCGCTCGGCTACGCTCCTCGCGGAGTAGAATAATATATTTTATTCATGCTTATAATAATAAAATCCCATTCAAAATGATTTTGCTACACTCCAAAAAAAATGCTGAGTTGTAATTAGCGCCAGAATAGGACCACAAAACGAAGTTTAAACTTAACAATTTCCAATCATTTGTTTCCCAATCTCTAAAGAACCGCTCTCGCTACGCTTCGCTCGCTGAAACACAGTAGTAATATATTTCATGATTTTCATAATCATGGCAATGCCTCAGAAGCATTGGTCTATCAATGGGTTAACATATTTACCGTCGCGTAAAATTAATCACTACAATCAAAAAGAGTAATACTCGATGTGTTGAAAATATTGTGCGTGACCTCCCAAAAGTTGTCCTCTTATTCGACCTACACAGTGAGCCTTTATAGGCTTTATGCCCCAAACGAAAATTACGTTACTCCTGCACCAGAAGTCTTCGTGGGGCGTAAATGCAACAAATACTATAAAGAGAGGGAAAAAATGTGATGGAAATCTTAAAGTGTATATGAAGGAATAAGGTCAGGTAGTTTGTAAATAGCCATAGACAAATTAGGATTGATTGGCGAATAAAAATTCTCTTTTTATGCTGTCCTATTGGAGGGTTGCATCAGGACAAAACTCTGCTTATTGTGAGCTCTGAGCGGCGCGACACTTAATTCATAAAAAGAGATCGAGTGGGAGAGGAGAAGGAAGGATCTAGAGAAGAAGAAGAGATAGAAGAAGAAGAGAGAAGAAGAAGTAAGAAGGAAGAAGAGGAAAGTAAGTAAAGAAGGGAAAGGACGAACGAAGGAAGAAGAAGAAGAAGAGAAAAGAATGTAAAGAAGAAAGGAGAGGAGATGAAGAAGGGAGGTTGGCCAGAAGGCAAAGAAGAAGAAGAAGAAGAAGAAGAAGAAGAGAAGAAGAAGGTAAGAGTGCAGCGCCAGGTGCAGGCCCGCGCAGCGAGGAGGAGCGCACGCCGCCAGAGGTACGCAGCTTGAGGGCGCGGAGGAGATTGCCGAAGGTCCACGACGAGTGTGGAGTAGCGAGGTACGGTCATTTCGTATCAAATGCACCTCCAAATCGAAACAATAATCAAAAAATCTTGAACCACACGTCAAGACAACCGGACAAACAAAATCTACCAGACGGTTTCCGCTGATAATAATATTACCATAAATGTCAAGATTTGATACATCTGATTCGGTGACACGTAGCGTCACAAGATTTGAGAAGTGATACATAAATTGGGGAATAACTGATAGAAATACGTGTTGCAATCACAAGTAGATCAGAGTCTATGCAGTATATACGCACATAAATGATCTCTCTCAGAGTTATTCAATTAGTGATCCCTTTTTTGCGCAGTTACATTAGTGGCCTTACTTGGTAATCTCAGCTCACGAGGGCAATAATTCGTGTGTACAAAACGACTCTTTTATTTAGACGCAAATTTCTTTTAGTCAAGCACAAATTGCAATAACTACTCCAAGTCATATCAATCAATCGATGTCCGTAGCACTCCATGTTCTAATCCTCCGGATCAGTAATACATAAATATTGTAGCCTTTAGAGGTATGGCTAACATCTTACACAGTTAAAACAAGCGTCTGAGCCGCATGATTCCCCATGCTAGACGCTACATAGGTGTCACTTGCAGTTACCAGGTTAATCTTTGAAATAGTGAAGATGCGATATCATCTCGGTGAGAAAGAAGAGGTGAATAAGATTAAACATTAAATGTGCCAATTCAAAATTAATATTGTATTCAATTAGGTGACGCTTTGAGAACAATTGTATAATAACATCGCGAGTTGACACTGTTTTGAGAACACCTGTATTATCACTCTGATTGCCATTCCATCTCTTAACTACGATCGGGGGTTCACAATTTTATATGTGTAATGAGACTAAGAAGATAATATACACACTCGGGCCCCGAGTTTTATTGTTTGTACTTACTCTATTCATATATTGTCTCATAACTCTTAGCACCATTGCAGTGTAACGTCTCCTTACTACACTATTGAAATATATATATCGCAAGGTGTTATATACCTTGTGGTACATATATATTATTGTATCTTAGCTGACTTGTGTGTAGCTTCTATGATATCAAAGTTGTCAATTTTCTTTTATTTGGTAAGGTAAGCCACTCTGATGGCTTCTGGAAATTTTTACAGTCCCACACGTAGAAAGTTCTCCACACTAATGTTTAGCCTTATTATAGTGCTGACCATTTAAATGTATATATTTTCTCTCTCTCCTCAAAGTATCCATTACCTATCTTTACTGTGAGACATCAGGAATACAGTGTCTGGAACAATAGTGCGTTTCATTGTGTGGGGTGACGTGTGCGGTTTGAGAGGCGCGGAAAGGCAACTGTGAACGAGTGGATATCCTATATCACTTATGAATTATGTACCGTTTCTTACAAGATAAATGATTCGTGTATAGTTCAAGTTGTAACGTGTGCTCACATTTCTAGCCAGAATAGTACTACTGGTTCTTAAGTTTAGCGAGTTATGGCGTTTTGAGTTTGTGCGACGTTGCTTCAATTGAGAACTCGCGACTAGGCTAACTCGCATAACTCGCGAAAAGCTCTCCATGTAACGCGGCATAACTCTCAACAACTCGGCACGGGTCGGCGTATCTGCGGACACAACTCTTCTTTGCAGGTCGCGAGCAGGTCCAAAATTTTATAACAGGTTTAAAAATTTTTACTGAAAGCTAGCGTTCCCCACTTAGCCGAGTTGTAGTAGCTGAGTTATGGCGAGGTTGTGGCGAGTTGCCTCAAATGAGGAACTCGCGACAAACTCGCGATAAACTCCGCGAAAGCTCTCATGTAACTTCCGGATAACTCGCAACAACTCGGCACGGCTCGGCGTACTCGGCCACACTCTCTTAGAGCGTCGGCGAGCAGGTCCAAAATTTTTAACAGGGTTTAAAAAATTTTTTACTAACTCGCCAGAACTCGCGGAATTCGCATTATAACTCGACTAAACTCGTTACATACTCGATTACTTCGCTGACAAGCTCGAAATTGCACTCTTCATTAACTCTGTAATAACTCGCCACCTTCAAGTATATCCGAGTGAATTACGAACGTTTTCAAGGAGTGCTTGTTACGAAGCACCACGATTGTGTTCGAGTCAGACTTGAGTTACGCACGAGATTAGGGACGAGTTCAGAAACGAGGTACGGCCGACTTACAGCGAGTTTCATGAGCCCGTCGCGAAGCGGACAGCGAGCTCGTATGAGTTTTGAGAGTGCAAGGCGAGCCCACCACTGATATGTCAGCTGACTATAAAATACTATTCATTTTCATTCTGCCAGAATATGTTTAAGCTAGAAAAGTATTTCTTGCAACTCATTTATGCATATTTTTAGTGTGCACTGATTGCGGATATTTTAAGGGAATTAGTTGCATTATTGTCATGTATGTGTCGGTTATACAAAATGCACTTATGCCATAGTGGCTCGCTTCATATACATAATAATTTAAAAAATGGCCTGAGGGAGATAGGCTGCCAAAAACTGTGTAAATTGGAGTTCGTTTAGGAGTTAATTAAACAACGACCATAAGTTCACTATAACTGACTGAACAAAACGACATGACAGAGATGAATGACTACAAGATTTAAGCACATATTTGGAGTCACCTGCTTGGTTCTACATTGAATTTCTCTGCCAGTAAAATATTAGTAAACCCTGTCTTACTGTATCCTGAATATTACTTTTTCTGCGGGCTTTCACTGCAGGTTATGCAAAAGATCAAGAATCTTTTTCAATTTTATTTATTTCTGCAATTTTTTTAGAACATTATGAAGGCATCATAAATATGCAAAATTTTACAATTGAGTGAATAAACAAGTTTAATTAACGGGATCTACATGTAAACTGATCTTGAACTTTGATTATTTATCGAAGGATGTGAATTTTTCATTAATGAAGCATTAGGTAGAAAAAGAAATTAGTCGCAGGGTAGGTTGACACGGTGAAGAAGAATAATGGACTTTGACGAATGTGACAAGCCCGGTGGTTAAATACAAAAGTACAAATAGTAAGGCAAACATTTGTGATCCTACAGTGCACTGAGTTGAATAAGGGGGATGCTCGCATTTTGCGCCGAGTTTGCTTCATTATCAATTCCAAACAGAATTAATTTGAAATATCTTCATTTATATTGAGAAAATTTCACTTGAATCTACATACTTATTTAGCAGAAAGACCGAAGATGTATTATGCCAATATATAGATCATACAAGTATTTCCAAAATGTTCTTGCTTATTTGTGTATTTGGGTTACATTTGATTTTACAGTATTTTCAAAAGGATAGTAAAATACTCTTTGTTTTAACCACAGATTGGTATATTGTCTTTCCATATACCTTCAGGCCGATGGTGTCTGAGGAAGTTTTTGAGCAAGTCAACCTTTGTCGAATTCGGTATTCGAACCGAGGACCTTGCAGGCTGACAACATTTGGCGTGGGGATATAAGAATATATTTCTATTGCAAGTGAAAAAAGTTATTAAAGTCGAGGACACGGCATCGTTATTTACATTATTTAAACATGAATATGTTGTTTTTGAAATTTATTAATATCACATATTTCTAGAACGTTATAAATTGTAAAAGAGCTGACAGAGAGAGAGAGAGAGAGAGATCTCCGCATGTTCAAAGAAAATAAGCGTTTATACAAACCTTACGGCTATTTTTTTGTAAAGCTAATAAATTGCTACTTTTTGTTTTACCAAAACAAGTTCCCATGCAGTTTTACATAAATGAATATATAGTAAAATGGACGTATAACACAAGACTAAACATGTTGATTTAGAAGAGAACATCTTAATCTATGTAAATCCCCATAATCCCTTTAGTTATTTGTGAGAAACATTACACTAAGTCTTGAGTTCCAAGATAAGATTGTCGAATATATATTTCCTAAACTAAAATATGTTGTTTGATAAATTAATGATCATTTGTATGTCAAGAAACCTGTGACATCAAATTTTGAATATGACGTGTATAATGATATTAGCGCCTTGATAATGAAACGAGTTTCAAATTGCGTTTACATTCGTCTTTACTGATATTGAAAGAAAGTTCCCACATTTAAGCCATGAAGAAATATAAAACCATATTTGGAGGTTGAAGGTTTCAATTAGTTCATTTAATATCATTTATGTGAAATGAATACTAGTATCATCTGCAAAAACATAATTGAAGACCGAATGGATGCGTGAATTTATTTAAAATAATTTGATGTGGAAAATTAAAGCAATAAAAGAGGGCTCAAGATAGGTCTTGAGGACCCCGCACTCTGAATACGTAACATGGGGGGAATTTTGTTATTATAAAACGAATATAGAATTTATGAGAGATTTAGCGTGTCGGCCCGGGTATTAGGACTTAGAAATTGATTGCTATTAAACAAGATAGCTGGAATTTGATATTCTACTACTACATTTATTCTTTCGAATAGTCCGAAATTTTCGGCGCCGCCAAATCGTAATGCAGGATTTTGCGCGCAAAGCGCGCCGAAAAATTGGCAATTTTGTATGCTTAATAATATTTTTATGCCAGTTTTAATGCTTTCCAATGCCATTTCAAAACATATATTTGCATTGCGTATTATGGATTTTTCAAATTGTCAAAATTATTGGGGGAGCAAATCGATATGTTCGCGGCAGTTCGCCCCCCAATATTTTAAGGGGGGTGATCGCCCCCGCCCCTACAGGATCGACGCCTCTGATTTCCCCTCTGTTATCATTTACTCGTTCTTAGTTATACAATTCGGAGACTAAATTTAAGACTTGAAATTTCCTTCCTGCTTCATGAGGACCTTTATCTTTTATCTATCATTTTGTCTTGTGACTGTAGAGGAAAACGACTAGAAAACTACTGCATGTACACCCTGTTCTTCAATTCCTCGTATATTGTGATGTGTTGACCACCCAAGAATGACTTTCAAAATCAAATAACGACGGAAATGAAATCATGTATAATACAACATTGGTTTAATGTGATTATGACGAAGAAAGTTGAACTACAGCACTGAACTCAATGAAATGTAATGTTTGTCCACAATAGTCATGGTGGTTTGATATAACATAGTGTTGCTGTGATTTCGCTGTGAATTTGTTATCTTTACATGTATACATGTATTACTATCATCATCCTAAGCATTCTCATCATCCTCATCATCCTCATCATCCTCATCATCCTCAATCATCCTCAATATCCTCATCATCCTCAATATCCTCATCAATATCCTCCTCCTCCTTATCATCATTTAAGTTATCTTCATAAATGTAATCATCATCATAATCATCATCAAAATCAACATCATCATCATCATCATCATCATCATCATCATCATCATCAAAGTCATCATCATATTCCTCACTATTATCATAATGATCATCCAAATCATCATCATCATCGTATCATCAATATT
>JZLH01S0603484.1:30712-42567 GCA_001188425.1 Eucidaris tribuloides | reverse complement strand
CTTGTGGAACATGGGTCATCAATGTTGCAGATCAGAGAAGAATTGAGGCATTTGAGGGCTGGTGCTAAAGAAAGTTGCTTTGCATCTCATAGACAGCCCGAGCATTCGACGTAATATTGGGGATAGATGCCCTGTTTAAAAAAAATGGTGAAGCAAAAGCTTCAGTACTTAAGTCATATTTCGAGGAGGGATGGAGAAATTCGCTACCATGCTTTGAAAATTAGAAGGAAAATCAAACAGAAGAATGTAAAGACTAGATAGACTGACGGCATCCCGGGTCAGACTGACTCAGAAAAGAATCTGTTGGGGGCACACCCGGAAAAGGGTCAATTTTAACCAAATTCCGGGTCAAGGTTGACCAAAATATGAGTCAACCTGATTTGGATTTTGGTCAAACTTGACCCGGAATGTGGTTAAACTGACCCTTTTCCGGGTGTGCCCCCAACGGATCCTTTCTCCGAGTCAGACTGACCCGTAATTTTTAAGAGTGTATACTTCTGTCAGTATACCACTGCAGCTACTCAAAATCTTATAGTGTCGTCACGAATAAAGAGCCTTCATTAAATCGAATCACAAGCCTTAGCCATAACTAGATCATCAACGACGACATCTAAATGCATTTGGACTCTGCGTCTAAACACGAGAGGAATTTACATTATACTATTATATAGAACATTACATTGGGTAATTCTTTTCATGATACTATAGGACATTGTATCGAAACATAAGAAAGCAATGAATCAGATCAATAATGTATACCAATTCTAGAAGTAATAAATTCAGGTTGCTTATGATAAAGTATGAACAAATTCATTAACCCATTCCCCCACCCTTCCCACAGACCAGAATTCCTTCCCATCTGGTAGTCATAGATACGCATCAACACGACATATCTTCACCAATTTTCCAAAAAAGAATATAATTTCTTCGATAACTAAGCCTACACAATATATAATATATAAGGCCTTTGCTATTATATCAAAAACATATTGCATGCCTGTTAATTGCAATTAAAGAGATGCATTTATGACATGTTAATGTTATATGTTTTAAGAATTGTGTTATGATTGTGAAATTCAGCCTGCTCCGGGTGCTGTACAGTTAGTGAACAATAATAAACCATGAATGAGTGGGTGAATGAATGAATTAATGAAACTGTGAAAAGAGCAAAGTATCTAATAACATATTTATCAAAGAGTGTGTAGGTTTCATTCTATAAATTTTTCTTTTTACACAGGAAATCTATTTTGTCAAAGTTTTGGGGTCACTTTTATTATTCTCAAAATTTCGCAAGCTCTAGAAAATCTCGTCAAGCCCTTAAAATCTCCAAATAAAGGGTTGTACATTTAACAACCAACGTGTATTTCCCCATGCATGGAGAAGTTTAATAATATTCAAAATTCATCATTTTAATTCCTCCACACATATCTGGTACATTTTTTAATCACACCTGCAATTTCCCCGTCCAAATGACCTAAAAAAATGTATCAATTTACTTAGAATAGTTACTAAAGACAAACGTAATATAATTTATATATATATCAGATGGATGAATCCCTCTGCACCCCAGAAGTCTTTAAATTTTGCTCAGTAATTCAACTCTTCTCGTGTTCCTGTATCTGCAGAAATTGTGTGGGATTTTCACTTCCTGAACTAAATTGTCAAACGGTGGTGCAATCGCTTATTCCCCATCTTTTCATATACACATATCAACATAAGACCGCATATTTTCTGAAATAATTGAAATATGTCATAACCGCTTTTCTGAATCTTCATCTCTAATAAATATACATGTAGTCGTATCATCATCATATAAAACTTAAGTGACTTCAGAATCCCACATTTTATTTCTTCTGATCATTATTGTTTTTATTGAGTAAAATAAAATGAAATGAAAAAAAAATGAAACGTGTGCCAAATTCCAATTAGGCCTACTCCCAGAAACAATAGTTTCTTTGAATGTCCTTTTATTTGTTCATCGAGTACCACTCTGAATACAAAAACACTAATCATAAAACGAAACACAAACCTTTATAGTATTCTATGTTTAAAAACAATGTATGGCGTAAATATACAAGCATAAATAAAGTATGTCATATTATCTTCACTTTCTGTTCATATTTGGAACTCTTACCGAATACATTTTCTGTTTATGTGATTGTTCATCATTGTTGTTCGACTGTTATAGTATTCCCCTAAAAATGAATGACGAGTAAACTTAATAAAACTGTTAGAGAAGTCCTTGTTTCTCGACGCTCAATTTCACTCTAAAACAATTCGATTGTATTTTTATTCTATCCATTGACGTTAAGGTCGATGGGAAATTTGTTTACGTCAGCGGAAGGAAAAGCACTCAAAATCTAAAGAGTCATGCACTTGTTTATAATTGTGACGTGCATATGTCTACACAAACACATACCCACGTATCCAAACATACCAGAGGCAGAGGGAATCCAAGATTAATCTGGAAAATATTTTAGGATTAGACCACCAAAAAATGGACGAGGATCATTTTCCCTCGAATTGATTACACGCTGCAAACACAAACAAACTACTAATAGCAATACTTTCATGATGGTTTTTCAAACATACATGGGAGCTTAGAATTCATTATAAAGATTGGAAAGAACCCTACCAGAGGCGTCGATCCTGGGGGGCAGGGGGAGCGATCGCCCCCCAGTGAAAATATTGGGGGGTAAACATATCGATTTGCTCCCCCCCCCCCAATAATTTTGACAGCTTGAAACATTCATAATATGCAATGCACATATATGTTTTTAAAAGCATTGGAAGGCACTATAAAACCATTAAAAAATAATATTAAACATACAAAAATTTCAACTTTCGGCGCGCTTCCGAAGCGCGCCGAAAATTGTGGACAGTTTTTTTCACTTTTGACCCCCCCCCCATCCGAAACATGGATCGATGCCCCTGAACCCTACTGTATCACATGATTTGTAACTCACCCAATGTTGTTGTTTTTGATGGATTTACTTATTTTTACGGTTCTGACTTCGATTCTGCATGCTGTAACGTCTACAAACTTGAGGGTATGAGACTTTGAGCTTATCCAACATGACGCTCAATATGGCCGATAATGTGTGAAATTATTTGCTAGTAAACAGTGTACAGAAGTGTCATATGCGTATCCAGGATTTTTTTTCAAAGGTGGGTGATCATACGCTAAATTATGCAGGCTATCGAAAAGTCAAAAAGTTTGGGGGGGGGTCCGACGCGAAATTTCTTCACCGTCAAATCCGACGGGAACAAATTTCACGGCCAACCAGCGGCCGAACACGGCCGAAAAGCGAAAAGCGAAAGTGTGTGTGTGTGTGTGCGTGCGCGTGCGTGTGCGTGTGTGTGTGTGTCCCAGGTCGAAATTCCCATAGAAACCAGTAGAGCTGAAACCAGTAGAATTCTATTGGTTTCTACTGGTCCAGTACTGGTTTCAATGTGGAAAGTGAAATGAAACCCAGTAGAAAACCAATAGGCATTTTGTACGGAACCAGTACCAGTAAGAATTCTTATTGGAACCAGTAGAAACCAGTAGAAGACCATTAGAAAACCAGTAGAAATCTACACTTGAATCGATCGGAGAAAAATGTGTGTGTGTGTGTTTGTGTGTTTTTTGGCTACTTATTATAATTCAAACATGGGATCGAGCTATACCACCCTGCAGCCTAATGCAATACCTGCTACACCTATTCCCTAACCTAAGTTCCTAAACCTACACCACTACCTGCTATATAAAAAACAAGCCAAATAATGAGAGAAATATAATTTTAATCGTGTTAGCAATATGCTCATGGCAACACACGCACACACGCGCACACACGCACACATCACACACACCCACACGCACGTCAGCACAGCAACACACACACCACACCAACAACACACACAACACACACACACCACCACACCACACACAACGACACAACACACATCACGACAACACACATTGTTCCAACCCCAGGCTCGAAAATCCAGAAACAGTAAAAAGAGACGGTTTACTGGTTTCTACTGGTTTTCAGGAAACCAGTAGAGACTACTGTTGAGGAGAACTGTGAAGTGGACCATTTAGAAACCATTGAAAACGCATTAAGTTCTAATTTTTAAAGACCAGTAGAAACCAATAGAAAACAGTAGGCATCTATGCGTTTCCACTAGCGTTAGAGAAATATCAAAGTCAAACCAGTAGAAACCTTTATAATCCAGTGGAGGATGATTGTTTGATGACGCAGTAGAAACAATAGAAACCATAGCATGTGCTTTGAATCAGATGTTGCAAGTTCAAACCTAGTAAAAAATCCAGTAGAGTTTTAATAGGTTTTCAAAACACACGTTGAAATCATCAGGGATAATGCGTTGAAGGGTTGTAAACAATACTAAGTCACGCCGTGGAAACCTTTACAATACACCAACATAGCTTATTTTTTTAGCGTCAGTGGATTTAATTAAACCAGTAGGATCTAATGATTTGATCATGGGCGTAAAAATACAAGTCAAACAGTTAGAAACCAGTAGGATCTAATGGTTTTGACCGGAAATTATATTTTGATGAATTAAATTCCAGATTTTTATCATTAAATCATACATACCCGGTAAAGGTAACCCTTCTTTTGACTCCCAGTATACAACTCTGGCAGATAATAGAACAATCTCCGTAAGAGATTACAGTACGGTTGTTATGAGTAAAAACACGGTAACTTGTTGGCTTCATGAATATTAATGAGCATATTGCTAACACGATTAAAATTATATTTCTCTCATTATTTGGCTTGTTTTTCATGAGATTAAGTATATAGTTGTAAATGTAATAACTTTTGAGGCAGCTGTTAATTGCATGAAATGGGCTATTTTATGAATGTAAATTAAGGGAATACAACAATAAGGAGATTTAACCATTTTCACAATAAAGTAACATTATTTTCTGTATCGATAAAAGTTCGATATTATAGGAATCGAAGCTAAAGTTGTATGTTATATAGCAGGTAGTGCGTATAGGTTTAGGACTTAGGTTAGGAATAGGTGTAACAGGTATTGCATTAGGCTGCAGGGTGGTATACTGCCCCCCCCCCCATGACAAAAGGGCCATAACTGCACATTTTTTGCAAAATTGAGTTTACATAGTGTAGGCGGGCTCAGTACACTATGTTATAAACATGCTAGAACAAAAAAAAATTAATTAAAAGGTCCCTTTGTTTCATAATCAGCTGTTAAAAGTATCACGTGTCACGAGCCATTTTACAGTCGCAAAGCAGACCAATTCAACTAGTGCACTCAACCTTGAGCCACATAACAACCATCAGCCTGTTATGGATTAATTTGTCAACCCAAAACATGCAATATGCATACATTAATTGTTGCTATGTCTGGCAACCTAGCAACCTTTGTCAAACAGAAAAGTATGCATAAAATGTTCACCACTATGAAATAAGTGTACTATAAATAGTGTAGTCATGGAGGTCAAAAACGTTGCATAATCTAGAACTGAGACTGAATATGCCCAGTAGTACACTGAACATTATGACAAGGCTCAAGGTTCCTACCACCATTTGACTGTCAAAATACCAAGAACATAATTGAACTTATGTTTCATAACGAAGATATGTTTCTAGACCAAATTTGTGATTGGAAAAATCATTTCTGACAGTTGGAAATGCATAATATGCCTTCGCTTTTTTTAGAATTTGTGAATTTGTTGGTGTGTGTATTTTGCATGTAGCTAATGGCATATGTAGTCTCAGTTTCCAGACCAGGCAATTTTTTGACCTGTAATTACACCCACTCTCGACTTTTTTCTTTTTTTTTTACCTCCAGAGACACTCACTTCTGCTTCAAATCAAGACTTATTATTGCTGAAAGCAGTTGACTGAATATTAAAGTTTTCTTATCCAATATGAAGATGGGTAAAATCTAAATGTCTGGAAACCAAACTTGGGCATTATTTTACCTTTAGATAGTTGTCATAGTAAATGCAAATTAAATATGCATACCTATTCTATTCTGACAAAGGATGCCTTCCCGGAGGCTTATCCACCTTGCTACAGACAAAATATATGCCCACATTGCATTTTTGGTATTGAAAATAACAACAAAAAAGTTAACAACCCCTTTGTTCAAAAATGATTATAACTGTTTAAAAAAGACCGATGTTGGCAACAATAATTTGGCAAGCGATGTTCCTGCACTAATTGACTAACTTCTGTGAGAATTATGTGATTGGTCCGTCAAGGTCATGCATGAGTGAGCACATATTAAAGCAAAAAAGCACTTTTCAAAAGTCACAAGGGTCATTTTGGGGGTGGTTTTGATGCAGGATTTGACAAATTCTGTTTTGGTGAATATTATCGCTATTTATGTCATCACTATCGTTTGACGTCCTCATCATACCTCCTGACACCTTTTGCATATTTTAACACTCGGTGAGCGCAATTTAAAAATGCCACCCTTTCTTCAATTTTGAAATTGTAAAATCCATTAAATTACTGCAAAATTTAAATTCCGAATTTTTTCGCAAGCAAAAGTTATCTTTACGTGTTGTACGAACATAAGAGTTGTAACCAATGACATGGTGAGTGAGCACACTTTATAATAAAGGGAAATGTCATTATTTACGCATTTATTTGGCATAAGAGATGCATCATGTGACTGTTGAAAAGTTGGCATTTTCACCTTTAATGCATGCTCATTCATGCATGACCAACAAACCAATCACATTTCACACGAAGTTATCAATGAGCGTAGGAGCATCTCTGCCAAATTGGTTTTTGGCACAAACTTGTTTTGTTAAAAAGTTATGGTATGTGGAAAAGGGGCGGTAGTTACTTTTTTGTTCGTGTTTATATTCCATTACGACAGGTGAAAAAAAATACCTCTTCACTAAGTTTCCAGAAGAGAAAACATCCATCTAAATTTGATATATAATGCCAAATCATCTATTGCATATTCATTTTTGCGGGCGCTTCAAAATGGATAAAATCCATTACTAAAAATAAGATTTTGAAAATAACAAAACCTATGCAGGCTACCATATTGGAAATCTAATCACTTATGAGAAATATTAAGGGGCATAATTGATTAAATATTTCAGGCCAATAATTTTGATTGTTTACTGAAATATGTTTTTCAAAATGTCCTGACTCTTTACACTTCAAAATAGGGTAGCTTCTTTTTGCCTTTCTTCTGCTATTTATTTATTTGTTAGTAAAATACAATATAGTGAGCGTTGTAGCTTATTAAATTCCGCATGAAAGGCAGCGTGGAAATTCAGCTTTCTGCCGCCTATCAGATCTTATAATGGTTCAAAGATGCAGCTACTCTGAAGGGTGGCTCTTTTTTGGAGTATCATTTGTCACAGACAGGTAATTTCGCAGGGTTACCACATGTAAAGTATGCAACTAATTATAGCAAATGTGTCTCACTGAAAGATTATATAAATATTAAATATAAACACATAAAATAAGTATATGTTATCTTTGTGAATTCTACAAACATTTGATTCAAAGTTGTTGAAAATTGTTATTCACGTAGAGCCAAACATGTCTTTTTGGCGTCAAATCAGGCCATAAATCGTTTTTTCTCAAAAATTAAAAGATACAGGGTTCTATTTCAAAACTGAAAATACATTACCTTTGAATTCAGACATGTATTCATGTTTCAAATTCATTTCCCGCCTTAATTATTTACAACAACTTTGTCAGTCAAATGGTGTTCTGCATTTTGCAGCACACAAACATTAACATATGTAAAAAAGACCTTGGAGAAATTGTGGAGTTACTGAAAATTCAAGAAAGAGGTTTCCTAAAAGTCACTTTTCAGATATTTTTTTAGTTTGTTATTTACCCGAGACAATAATCAAGTATTATGCCAAATTTTAATTTGTTGAAATTAACAACTTTTCTGTTCAATTGTTAAAGAACTTTTAAAAGCTTGGTACGAGAAAAAAAGTCAGTAAAACTGGATCAAAATAAAGTATGGTTTATTGGGTTTACAAAGAAAATGATTTGGTTCCAGCAACACCAGTTAAACTTAATTTCCTTTCAAGATCTGATATATGAAGAAAGAAATAAATGCCAAATCGTGAAACCAACTGTAAAAAAGTTTTGTGGATGTATATGCATTTAGTAACAAGTTTCTTATATCAAAAATTTGGGGCACCCCACGACAAAAAGCATAACTTAACAATTTAAACGAGAAAATGCGGGATTTTCCAGGAATTTGACATATGACTGAAAGACCTTGAAATGCACATTTGAATACGATTAACTTGTAAACAAAACCACTGAATAGTTTATTTTAAGGCTTTAATACAAAATAGTTTTTCTCAATATCCCTTTGATACACCAAATGTCAGTTATCCATTTATGTCAGGGTGGGGTGGGCAGTGCATGGCCTAATAATCTAATCAATTATCCCTTATCCCCATAAGTGATTAATATTTGATACGGTAGCCTACAATACCTTTTTTTTCCCAATATATTGCTTTAGAATTGATTTTACCTCATCTTTCACCCCAAATATGAATAATCAATAGATCTATTCATAGTGTATTCAAATTTATGGAGTTTTCTCTTTTGAAACGTAGTGCAATAAGTTATTTTTCTCACCTGGTTTTATGAATAAATTTAATCCACAAAAATGCAAATTGCAATATGTCAGCCTCCAGCCAGCTGTCAGGTTGCTAAGAACAACTTTGCAGAATAGTATGCAAATGGATTTTCATTAATATTAAAACTAGTTTGTATGGGAAAGCTCATGTGCCCTAGGTCTGGCTTCCAGACATTAATTCACCTTTTCTCATTTTGAATGAGCATAATTGACAATTTGAACGAAAAATCTTTGATTGTCAGGAAATGTAAATATGACTTTGAAAGACCTTTGAAATACAATTTGATATGTGTAAACTTGAAAAGCAAACCACTGAATAGTAATTTTCAGGCTTTTAAGAAAAACATGTTTTGCTCGTATTTTCTGAAACACTATAAACATGTCAGTTATCCCCTTTGTCATGGGGGGGGGCAGTATACAGCTCGATCCCAATGTTTGAATGATAATAATTAGCCAAAAACACACAAACACCACGCACATTTTTCTCCGATCGATTCAAGTGTAGATTTCTACTGGTTTTCTAATGGTCTTCTACTGTTTCCTACTGGTTTCCAATAAGAATTTCTTACTGGTCTGCTACTGTTCCAGTACAAATGCCCTATTGGTTTTTACTGTGGTTTCATTTCACTTCCACATTGAAACCGTACTGGACCAGTAGAAACCAATAGATATTTCTACTCGGTTTCAGCTCTACTGTTTCTATGGGAATTTGTCGACCTGGGAGACCCACGCACACCACGCGCACGCTACAACACAAGCACTACACACACTTTTGGCTTTTCGGCCGTGTTCGGCCCCGCTGCTTGGCCGTGAAAATTGGTTCCCGTCGGATTTGACGGTGAAGAAATTTCGCAGTCGGACCGCCCCCCCCAAACTTTGCCTTTTCGATAGCCTGCATAATTTAGCGTAATGAATCCACCCACCTTTGAAAAAAAATCGCTGGATACGCATATGACACTTCTGTACACTGTTTAACTACAAAATAATTTCAACACATTATCGGCGATATTGACGTCAATGTTTGGATAAGCTCAAAGTCTCATACCCTCAGTTTGTAGACGTTCAGCATGCAGAACGAATCAGACCGTAAAAATAATTAAATCCATCAAAAACAACAACATTGGTGAGTTACAATCATGTGATACAGTAGTTCAGGGGCATCGATCCATGTTTTCGATGGGGGGGGGGGCCAAAAGTGAAAAAAAGTCCACAAATTTTCGCGCCGCGCTCCGGACAGCGCGCCCGAAAAGTTGAAATTTTGTATTTTAAATATTAATTTTTTTTAATGTTTTATAGGGCCTTCCAATGCTTTTAAAACATATTGTGCATATGCATATTATGAATTTCAACTGTGCAAAATTATTGGGGGGGGGGGGCAAATCGATAATGTTTACCCCCCCAATATTTTCACTTGGGGGCGATGCGGCTCCGCCTGCCCGCCCAGGACGCGCCTCTGGTATGTTTTTACAAATCTTTATATGAATTCTAAACTCCCATGTATGTTTAAAAAACATCATAAAAATTGCTATTTAGTAGTTTGTTTGTGTTTGCAGCGTGTAATCAATTCGAGGAAAATGATCGCTCGTCCATTTTTTGGGTGTCTAATCCTAATAAATTTTCCAGATTAATGCTTGATTCTCTCGCCTCTGGTATGTTTGGATACGTGGGTATGTTTTTGTAGACATATGCACGTCCACAATTATAAACAATGCAACTGACTCTATAGATTTGAGTGCTTTTTCCTTCCGCTGACGTAACAAATTCCCATCGACCTAACGTCATGGATAGAATAAAATACAATAATTGTTTAAGTGAAATTGAGGCGCCCCCGTCAGAACAAGGGACTTCTCTAAAAGTTTATTAAGTTTACTCGTCATTCATTTTTAGGGAATACTATAACATGTGCGAACAACAATCGATGAAATCAATCACAATAAACAAAAATTTATTCGGGTGTAAAGTTGCCAAATATGAACAGAAAGTGAAGATAATATGACAATACTTTATTTATCTTGTATATACGTCATACATTGTTTTTAAACACATAGAATACTATAAGGTTTGTGTTTCGTTTTATGATTAGTGTTTTTGTATTTCAAGTGGTACTCGATGAACAAAATAAAAGACATTCACAGAAACTATTGTTTCTGGAGTAGGCCTAATTGAATTTGGCGACACGTTTCATTTTTTTTCATTTCAATTTTATTTTTACTCAATAAAAACAATAATGAATCAGAAGAAATAAAATGTGATTCTGAGTACTTAAGTTTTATATGGATGATGACGACTTACATATATATTTATTAGAAGATGAAGATTCAGAAAAACGTTATGACATATTCAATTATTCAGAAAATATCGGTCCTTAATGTTTGATATGTGGTTAGAATGAAAAGATGGGAATAAGCTGGGGAATGCACACCGTTTTTGACAATTAGTTCAGGAAGTGAAAAAATCCCACACAATTTCTTGCAAACAAGGACACGAGAAGAGTTGAATTACTGAGCAAATTTAAAGACTTCTGGGTGCAGAGGGATTACATCATCTGATATATATATAAATATAAATTACGTTTTGTTCTTAGTAACGATTCTAAGTAATTATACATTTTTTGTTCATTTGACGGGAATTGCAGGTTGTGATTTTAAAAAATTACCAATATGTGTGGAGGAATTAAAATGATGATATTTTGAATATTATTAAACTTCTTTCCATGCATGGGGAATATACACGTTGGTTGTTAAACTGTACCCTTTATTGGAGATTTTAAGGCGTGACGGCGATTTTCTAGAGCTTGCGAAGGTTGTGAGAATAATAAAAGTGACCCAAAACTTGACAAAATAGATTTCCTGTGTAAAAAGAAAAATTATAGAATGAAACGCTACAACTCTTTGATAAAATGTTATTAGATACTTGCTCTTTTCACAAGTTTTCATTAATTCCATTCATACTCACTCCACTCATTTCATGTTATTATGTTCACATAACTGAGCCAGCACCCGGAGCAGCCTGAATTTCACAATCAAACACAATTCTTAAAACATATAACAATTAAAAATTCATAAATCATCTCTTTAATTGCAAATTAACAGGCATGCAATATTTTTTGATATAATAGCAAAGCCTTATAATATTATATATGTGTTTTAGCTTAGTATCGAAGAAATTATATTCTTTGGAAAATTGTCGAAAGATAATGTCGTGTTGATGCGGTATCTATGACTACCAGATGGGAAGGAATT
>JZLH01S0603484.1:6708-22551 GCA_001188425.1 Eucidaris tribuloides | reverse complement strand
CCCGGAACTTTGCGGGCCGTCTTTTTAACTGGGCAAAATCTTCCTTCGCTGAATATTCCACGGAAGTGGAATTGGGCATCCCTGTGCTTCATCATCTTGACAGATTATTATTACCAATATTTTCCTCAAAAAAATTACAATTTATGCCCTAAAATCCTTCTCGAATTATCAATAATGTGAATGGGATATATATGATTCAAAAATGCAGTGCCACTCTCGTTATAAAGAACAACCGATATAACAAAATTTCACCATAAGGAAGTTTAAAAAAAAAAACCCCCGGACCACGTCCTGTCGAACTCCCATGCACTTTACTGTTTTTGCATCCTGATATAACGAAATTTCATCACAAAGAACAAACCCATGCGTCCCGAGACTTCTTTATATCAAGAGTGCACGCTAGTATATAAGTGTATCAAACTTTGACCAGAAAGAGTTTTGCGTTTAGCATATCAAAATAAATCCTTTATGCTGGAATAAATTCTGTATCTTTGCCTGAAAGGCATATAATAATCTACAGTAAATAATTCTACATTTTTAAACAATTACCTCACACAGGGATGGTTTCCGGTGGAACAATAAATATGTGGAAATCACACACACACACACACACACACACACACACAACACACACACGATCACACACACACCACACACACACACACACACACACACACACCACACACACACACACACCACACACACACACACACACAACACACACACCACACAAACACACACACACACAAACACACACCATACATAACACACACACATGAACAAAAACACACACGAATAAACTAACACTCACAAACACGCATACATTCGCGCACACACACACACGCACAAACACGCCACACACCATAACAACACTTCACACAAACGCACACAGGACAAAACAACACACGCAGCATATACACACTAACACACAAATACACACAAACACATATGTAAAAACACAAAAACACACAAACGCTACAATCACACACTCAAAACACACATACAAACAAACACACACAAACAAGGCAAACATACGCACAAATAAT
Source organism: Eucidaris tribuloides (assembly GCA_001188425.1). Lineage (NCBI taxonomy): Eukaryota > Metazoa > Echinodermata > Echinoidea > Cidaroida > Cidaridae > Eucidaris > Eucidaris tribuloides. The sequence goes on along the minus strand of JZLH01S0603484.1, from coordinate 21,505 downwards.
GTGCAAGGAATTATTAATAACAAAAAGTAAACAGGGAATAAAAGTGGAACAGAAAATTGCGATGGAAGGGGAAAGGCGAAAAATGGGCGCGGAAAGAGGAATATAAAAAAAAGGATTGGAAGAGCGAGGAAAGCGCAACAGGAACATAAAGTGTATGCTGACAGGAGGGAGGCGGATAAAAGAAAAAGGACGAAGCATTAAGAAAGCGCTATGTGAATTATGATAAATATTGCCACGTTTTTATAATAATAATGGCTTCTGAATAATAGTGAGTAAGCAATTCACCTATATAAAATGCAACGCTTATTGATTATTAGTATTATTATTATTAGTATTATTATTATTATTCATTATTATTATTATTATTATTATTAATTATTATTATTATTTTATGGCACGGTTTTGGTACTATCTAAATGCTTGCAAGACACTGTGCATCAAGTTAATCATCAAAGTACATTTGATAAACCAATCAGTTAAACAAATGATTCATTTAAATCAAATTCAACATATGAATTAACATCATTCTTAATTACTTAACAGATCTGTTTCAAAGAACAATGAATGACAACAAAAATGTCAGAAAGAGCGGCGTGTTGTGGAGGAGATATGAAAAAAAGGCGGAAATTGCGAAGATACAAAGAAATATATGATAGTGGAAAGCATACACATATTGCATCTTAGTTGTAAATTATAAAAACACCACGCGAATAAAACTATTCTTATACTATTAGTTTTACATCTAGGAAGACACAGGGAGTTTGCTATTCTGCAGATTATATATTGTTTAACTCTGGGAGAAGAACATTTGTTTGCTGATCGAGTTTTGTATTTTATGGCTGCCTACAAGTGATCGTCGGCGGATACGCTACCCACCGCTAGGGGTAAGCTTAGAGTATCGTTGGGCATTAAAGTTAGCTGAACGTCGGCAACACTACAACATTCGTTGGTATAAGGTATCTATAACTTATGGAAACGTTCCATAATAGTATGACGTTTATGCGTCCGTCCAACTCGCTTATGAGCACGCCTATGTATACGTCAAAAAGCTGCCAAATCAGGGAAAAATCAAGTTCAGCGTCATTGCCAGCGTTTTACCCCTAATTTCATTACGTCAGGCATACGTTGGCTAAATCGTCAACGTGTGATGCGCCTAACATGCTTCACAAGCAGCAGGATCTGCACCACATTATACCACATACGTCCATAGCAGCGTTTAAATCATGGGGCATGTTTAGAGTTAATATCAGACTTGTTGAAAAAAATCGTGAAAACCCTGCACATCGTTATCCACCCAAGCAAAATTGCACCAACATTGTAGGAGCGGCGGCAAAAGGCTCACGTGGACCTTGAATCCAATGTTACTACCATTGCCTCAATCATATTGATTATAGTCATTGTTCACCTTGAAAATCCATTCGTACATATGCATAAATAATGACTAACAATATCACTTATATTAGTAATTACACAACATCAGAGCGTTCTCCGGGGGGGGGGCGGCCTTTGAGGCCTGAAGGCCCCCACCCCCCTGAAAAAATCGCTCAACCCCCCCCCCCAAATTTTTTTTTTTTTTTTACAATGAAAATCATAATAAACATTTCCCCCTTTGGCAAAAACAATTGTCTTAACACCCCCCCCCCCCGCTGAGCGACTTTTCGGCGCTGATGACCGAGAAAATCTTTTGGACTCGGATTTGACTTGAAATTCGTTTCGCGTCGCTACCCCCCCCCCCCCCACTGTATAACGACATTTTCGGCGGCTGGGATGACCGAGGAACAAATTTTGAACCTAGGATTTGACACGAATGAAGCCTCCTATAGCCCTCCCTAAATTTTTTGCTCTGGAACCGCGCCTGCACAACATTATTTATGAAGTGTGACACAATGGGCAGGATGGATGATTACGTAACAGCTGATAAATAATACGTATTGCTGTTGTTAACCTATATTTGTGTATATGATCGCAGAGAATATCATTCAATATTTTATTTCCATTGGGAAATATAACGTTATTATTATGTAAGAATAAAAAACGTGGGCACACATGTTAAAATTTGACATTTGTTTCCTGCAATAAAGGCTACAGTTTGAGAGAGAGAGAGGGGGGGGGTGGCAATCATACAAATTGCGCATTCCAATGGAAGATGGATCAGACACATTTCCTCTTCGACTTTTTCTAGCGATCAGAAGGTTATTGACCAGTCTGCCTGGTCACGATGCGTGTTCGTTCCTTTACGTTCTGTCTCGTATTGATTATTGCAATGGCTTCTTTCTCAATTCCCTGCTAATCAGTTGACTTCGTTGTCAACGATTAACAAAATTGGTTTCGGCACGATTAATTCTGCAAGTTTCTCTGATCATCGCTTCTCAACCACTCTTGAACTCACTACACTGCTGCCCTTGAAACAGAGAATTAATTTCAAACTAGTCTTGTTTGTCTATCAGAACACTCATAACCGGGCTCCAGACTACTTACGCAATTGTCCGAATCTATATACACCCACAGATCACTCTAGCGTCAGTGGTACTCGCCATTAGCCGGTGACTAGAACATTTACTGTGTCGCTTCAAAATCTTCTCTGGAACGATTTGCCACTTACAATAAGACAGTCTCATCAATAGACAAGTACCTATTTCAAAAAGGCCATTAAAACCCATCTTTAGCAGCTTTGTAGTTTGAAGATTACATTTGTATTACATTGTAAAAGCGCTTGCGGGCCTATGGGAAAAGCGCAGTAGAAGCTGATAAAAATAATGATGATATTCAACAGACAAGTTAGTGAGAGATGAGTATATGGCTAACAGGTTATTGTATGTTAGGCGTGCCACCGTTAACGCCTTCTTATCATACCAAATAAACCTTACAACATCTAATGTGATTTAAGGTTTTAATTTGTAGTTCGAATGTTATTTTAACTTTTAAAAAATACAAGTATATGCAATAAACACATGCTATTTCCGTTTAGCTGTAAAAATTTGCAGATTACACAAATAGGTTTCAGCAATGATAATCATGCATTCTAGAAAATAAGCCCCAAAGTTTCCAAAAAAAGTGTCTGAATGTAATGTCGCCTTAACGCTGGAATTGGCCCCAAATGCTCAAACGGTAAACTGTCAGGAGAAAAAAAATGTCTGTATCACTATCAAGCAAGGAAAAAAAAAGTCATCCCGTCAGTCAGCTCTATGAAGTATGAACGATCTTTATTTCATTATTTCCAGGTTAAAACTAAATAAATGCGTTCCACACAAGAAGAACTCTGAAAACAATGTTTGCTCTCGCACAAATTGGTAATTTATCAATCACCCGATCATGTACTGTTTTGCTAATAATGAATTTTATTTAAGAAAAACCTCAATCAATTGCACGGTGACGGTCAAATATACCGCCGCGCCGGAATTTTGGATATATCTGAAGACAGGGTTTATTTCAATTTTGAGACAATTCTGTCATCAAGTAAGAGCGTGTTGAAAACCCTAGCAGTTTTGAATCACTGGTATTGTTATTAAACGTTGGGTCCAGAAAAGCTGTTACATTCCGATATTTCAGCCGATATCGTCAACCTCGCAAAGTGCGGTCTGCTCTGTAACTCTGACCGTTCAGACACCACAGTTTATGGTCGCACAGCACTTGCTTGTCACTGTCCAGAAACTTCTGTTAAATATACAGCGCAACTTCCAACAACGTCACAACCGATTAACCGAATCGTAGATTTTTCTTTCAATCGATCGAGAAGAGGGGAAGCGGAAATTTCATGTGCTTGCAAATGAAAACATGATTGTCATGTTTTCCCAGCCTCTAAAAAAAGTAAAGCCCCTTGATAGATAGAACTCTAAGCCAGTTAGTAAACCACACATTCTCCTAAAATGCGTGAATTAACAACCGTCTAAGTCTAGCCGATAAAAAAATCATTTAAAATACTTGTTAGACCCTGCATGAATCAACTTACTCAGCAACCAAATTGCGTGTAGAAGCTAAGGCCCTCAAAGAATTTATAAAACACAAAGGTGACAGTTCCACTCTACTGATTTTTAAACAGTTTTCACTGTATCAATACCATAACCTCATCTTCGGCATTCCCGCTAAAGCATTGTGTCCGGCTTCAAGTTAGTTTCGTAGATTCTTATGTCCCACGCACACAACATTAACCACTATCGACTTTAAGATCAAATGTTCCATGGAATCTTATGTTTTTTTTTCAATATTGTACGTTAGAAAAAAAATAAGATAACCCGATCATTGATGGTTTTTCAAAAAGAGCTTTATATCTAATTTAACGAATGATTTTTGTGAACGTCTGTTTTCGTTTGATGGCTTAAACTGAACTGTAGAATGAATACTCATGTATACGAGTAAAGTTCAACTTCTGTACTTTCAAGCCATAAGGTCTTTATGACAATGAGTTTAAAACAGGGATATTACCAGAGTCCTAATAACATCTGACAAAGATATCACAGCAATATACCCACTGCACGTATAACTTTAGACTACATTCATTTATACGCTTTCTTGTTTGATTTCAGCTTTTATATTTCTTCTACACCCTGTCTATTAACCATTGACATTTTTACCGACGTCTTTTTATCCATTCAGCTTATCTCTAAAATTGTTGCCTCTTGACATTGTTTATTATATCTCTTAACCTAACAATATAAACTCTTAAGTGTATTTTAATAACAACATAAGACATATAGCAAGAAGAAAGTTCAAGCTTCTACCAACCTTCTGCATTATTTGAGCTGGACTAGCTTTCGTCTCCAACACAATTGTTGGCAGAACTTGAACTTTTCTTCTTTCTATATGTTACACCTAACCGATGAAAGTTTGTTGTATTAAAACATTTTTTTAAAAAGGGGGGGAACATTTCTTGCGATTCGGGATTTCACAAAACGGTGTATTTTCATTTTTTTTTTGCGTTGATTTATCCCACTTTTGAAAGTGCTCTTCCGAATTTTTACATAATTAAACCATAACCTTTTGATGTTGCCTCCTTATAGGCCTATATACCTTTGTTCGCCACTTCATAAATTGTGTTCGATTTAAAATCTTTCTAAAATATGTTTAACGAAAACACTATTTCGATGGCTTTTTACATGAGCAAACGAAGGACGTTTACTTAAAACCCTGAAAAGGAAAGGGTTAATGACTATAACAATTTGTACAATGCTAATGACCTCCTTCGCAAGGTTTAAGAGTTCAAATCTTACGTGCTTCTTCTCAACCGACCATTGTCGGTGTGGTGCTGAGGACAACCACCAATAGCGCGAAACAGTGGTATTGAGTTAGCGCCCAAATCAAGGAAAAAAAAGATGCGTTTGAGCCTCTCGCGTTTTTTCCTCGTACTTCCAACAAATCATTGTGGAATATCTCGACCAATAGGTGCGTTCAAGACGGCCGTTTATACGCGTTTCGGTACGTGTATACGTACGAAGACGCGTATTAAACTTGATACATTGCGTTCATGACGTAGTTTCTGCAATTGCTTATACACGTATAAGCGACCACTCACAGTGCGTTCTCTGACGTAATTCTGTCTGTCATATTCATGAGAGGTTAGAGGATCGGAGCAAAAAGGAATAAAGACCGAAGGAAGGCAGGATTTACAAGAAAGAAAGAACCAGAACAAGAATGAGAAAGAAAGAAGAAAGAAAGAATTAGAAAAAGATAGAATGAAGAAGAGAAAAGAGAGACAGAACAGATTACAAGGACAGAAAGAAAACGCGTACAGATAGAAAAATAGAAAGGAAAATAGAAGATAGACAGAAAGATAAATAGAAGATAAAAGATAGATAGAGAAGAAGATGATAGTAAAGATAGAGAAGAGGGGAAAGAAAGTAGAAAAGAAGATATAAACTACGAAAAGAAACAGAAAATAGAAAGATCGATAGAAAGAGAAGAAAGACGAAAGAAAGATAGTCAAGATACAACAATAGATAGAAGTTAGAGCGACAGAAGTAAGGATTGGAAGATAGAAAGAAAACGGAAAAAAGGTGTATGGAAAAAAAGATAGGAAGAAACGATATAACAGTAGAAAAATGGAATGGTAGAACAAAGATAAGCATAGATAAAAAGAAAGATGGAAAGAAAGATAGAAATGACGAAAAGAAGAAAGGATAGATGGATAGAAAGAAGACCGGAAAGGAAATGATTAGAAAGTACATACAAAAAAAGATAGAAAAGAGATGAAATAGACGGAAGGCGAAGAGGAAAGAAAATAGAAAGTTAGAGCCACCAGAAGAGATGGAAGATTAGAACGAAAGACAGAGAGAAAACGGAAAGAAAGATAGAAAAAGATAGGAAGAAAGATATGGACGTAGAAAGATAGAAATATTGTGATGGAAAGGAAAGATAGAAGATGAAAAAGAAAGATGGAAAGAAGATAGATACAAAACTAGAACTGGATAGAAAGACAAGCGATAGAATGATAGCACGAAAGATAGGAAAGTCATACAGCAAAGATAGAAGAAAAGGGAAAAAATGCATGTGCAAAGACAGACAAATAAAAGAAGAAAAAAGAAAAGATAGAAAGAAAAAGAAAGAATGGAAAATGGTATGAATAAAAGACAGAAGAAAACGAAGAAGAAAAGAAAGATAAAGAAGAAAGTGAGAAAAGATAGAAGATATGAGAGAAAAGAAGAGAAGAGTATTAGAAATGAAAGAAAAGCAGAAAAAATAACATATAGGGAGCAGAATTGCGGAGAAAGGATGAAGAAGGAAAATGGACTATAAATATCCGGAACTGTCAAATTCGTAAGCCCCGCCCAGTTAAACAGTATGCTACAGCGCGGTCGTTCATACGTCCGTATACGCCTATTTGTTGTACGAAGTACGTTCGAACGCTGATTAAATGTCAGGATAGCTATACGCTTCGAACTGCGGTTTCTTTTAGCATGGCATTCACACGGCGGAAATTTATACGCTACTTGCTACGAAACTCAGTTCCGAAACGCGTATAAAAAGCACGTATAACCGCCCTATTAACATCTATGCCTACTTTTCATACAACCAAATAGTAAAAAATTAGATCAAAACTAATCTCACGTACAGTACTATATTGAATAAATAACGATTCATGCAACTCTGTAAGAGACCACGATGGCATGTGTACATGTGCTGACACTTTAGTTTAACCCCGCCCGCTCAAAAACAACAAAATACAGCAAATTACATGCACATTTTGTGTTCTGGAAGATTGTTCAAATTAATAGCAATTTGTGTGTTCTTGAAGATGAATCTTGCAAAACAATCGTCGAAATTAAGCTCATCATGAATGATTTGATATTACACACACAGTATTACTGTTAATAACGCCCAATATTGCTGACCTGAAAAAAATGGCTGTGATTTTACTTACACGCGTGATCAAAATATGAAAGTATCGGTTTATCACTTATGAAGTTAGGGAGAGAGAGAGAGAGAGATGAGAGGGGGGGGGGGCGCGGTGGAACCACCTGTCATTTGATGAGGCCCAAATAGTTTGGGCTTGAAGGGTTAAATTCAATTATTTTTCATACTCTGAGTTAATGCGAATTCATAATTGGACTTGTACGCATTTACTTGCAATCACATTTTAATGTACAATCCCAACTACAATCCAACGTTAAACCAATTATATGTGTTAAAAGGTTTTTTGGTGGTCATTTTATCTGTAAAAGGTTCCGTCTTCAATTACCCCCAAATACTGCTAATAGCAACACATCGCCTATGAGCACTTACAATTACAAGCATGGTAATAACAGAATAAAGGACAGAGGTTTGATTAAAACGTTTCAATTTCTTGGTCAGCTGCAAAAGTTGGTGGTATAATTGGCTATAAAACCCATAGGAATTAAAGTGGTGGTGTAGTAGGTGTTGGTTAAATGGATCAAATGCAGTAGTTACCTTCTTCGGCCTGCTGAACGCGAGTCGGTTCGACGTCCGGTTTTCGTTGCCCTTCCGAATTGCTGTGTCTGACGTTGTGGTGGCGTTCTCACATCGCGGTTTTGTTGCTATCGACCCGCCACCTCTTCGAATGATCGGCTGAGCTGTATCCGGGCAAAGCGTCTTGATTCGTATTTGGGTGTTCGCCCGTGAGACGTGTGGTCGGAATGTCGTGACAGGCGGTGCTTATGCCGCGCCTTATTCATTATCCATCGAAACATTCTCCCTCTATCCTTCTTCGAACACCTCGTTCTGTTCTCCATTTCTTTGTGTGTGACTTGATTTCCGACCGAGCCCCCTCCCATAGAACCGACCCTCTGTCTCCGGATGCCAGGACCGATCCAAACCGAGGTCGTTGGGAGCGTCGCCAGCCGTTCGTTTCGGGCGAGGATCGCGGAGAGCGCTCTCCACCAAGATGTCGCTTCACAAGCGACAGCCAATACTGCGGACCAAAGTATTTTTCCAATGCGTTCATCTTTTCTTCTCAGTCCGTCACGATTCGCGACGAAGATGTAAGTGTACGTTGTCTAATAAAAATACTTTGTCTGCAGTTTTGGTCGGCGTGAGGAGAAGCCAGCCCACAGATCGACTAGCAACCCTTGCCTGCCTCCGGGAGTCCACAGTTATAGACTGACCTGGAAAGTCTCCATCTAGCCTTTTATAGCAGATCTTGACTGTCACTTGAAGTCAGTGGAATATCATTAGTCAATAGCTGCAGAGCCAAATTTACTGTCGGGCGAATAACATGGTTATAGGAGATTGGATGACGTCAAAATAACAGAGAAGGATGGGTTGGCACGGACGGTTGAGGCGAGAGTATGAGCTCGCATGTTACGATTGAGCCAATCAAAATTGAGTAGTGTATCACCGGCCGCGTGTCAGACTAGTGCCATTCAGCCATATCGTTCGCGTTGTCTGCCCAGTGTGTGTCTCTAAAAGGTAAACATGACTGTAGCAGTTTGGCGCCATCTCAGTTTTGGTGAATGCAAGGTTTAGTGTCAATCCTGCAACTTCTTATTTTAACAGTCAGCTCGGACCTGCCTCCGATCAGATCATGATTGCGTTTCCGATCGAACTTGCAGTTCTTTCACATCATATTTGTAAAATAGTTGTCGAATTGATTAGTTCTGCTGTAACACAACATATCGACAAAATTACATGTACATCTGCTATGAATTATATCAATGACATTGCTAGGATGTATACGAGACTACGGAGAACATCGCGGAGCATATAATATATTTGTATTGCTCACATTTTAATTCTCGGACTAATGTTCAATTTTCGAATTTATCTATTAGCTCATCGAAATTTAAATCGCGATTATGTCACTGTCATTCCGCTGTCACTTCGGTTTAAAGTCAAAAGGAGTGACATATGCCTTGTGCTACATTAACTTATTAAAGTAAATCAATTTTCAATTGAAACAATAAAGAAATTACAAATAGGTATTCATTTAAAAATTGCCAAATGAAGATTTTAAAAAATCTACAATTTACCACAAAAATCTACAATTTCCACAAAATTCTTATACATTTACATACGTATACCTTTACATGTACCATGTATATTCCGCGTTGATTTTGATGATGTAATAATAAGGTAATGAGCAAAGCTAGGTAGTATACTTATTGGTAAATCCATGGATAATGCCACCACAGACTTTTTGTTGGTTTGGAGCTGGGCGGTCACATTTTGTCATCCTCAAAGAAAAAAATCAAATATAATTCAAATAAAAACATAACTTGAGGGCAGTTCCTGTTTGTTGTGTCCTGCATCATCTTCCTATGAGTGAAACTATTTCTTTTTGGCATACACAAAAATATTATGTTGAACCTATCTGCTTTCAATCTCTTGTTAGGGCAATAGATATACTAGTATTACAAAGCTTGACACTGTATATAATTTCGAATCAATTGGATTTCTGTATGTTGGCACCAAGAGGACTTGATGTGTGCTATGTGATCAAAACGGGGAAGTACACTGTGATTCCTTTTTCGTTTCATTTTCATGATCCGCGTGATGTAATATATAAATCTTTCATATTTGCATTGATTCACACCTACATTTACAGTTCACTCTACTTTTGAATTTAGGTTGTTCTTGTTCCCTGAAAGTTGTTTGCCGTATTTTTGTATGATACAAATTTTTATTAGTTAGTTGTTAGATTATATTGACATATCCCCAGGTGTCTTCACCATAAAATATTCCACCAGTCTGATAGAACATTGGGAGCACTCCTTACAAATATTTATTGTCCCCAGTAATTGCCCCCCCCCCCTACCCCCCCCCCCCCCACGTTATACCCCTGTGTATGCTCCCACACTAAAAATTTCTTGTTATCCCACTGGTTAAATGTCAAAAAAGTCTTTGCATATTATCTCTGTTCATGCATGTGGACAGCCCGACAATGCTGTATAGATCCTTTACTATAAACTTCACACAACTAAAGGAATTCTTATCTATAGAAAATAGTGTTATAAACATCAACTTCGAAAAATTATTGAAAATCAGAATGAGATTGATTAGGGGAGACTGGAGTTCACATTGTGTAATAGAACAATTATTCCTCAATTTAATTATCTCGATATATGGTGTTAACTGGCAGTGTTTTTTTCAAGGGAATTCCTCTCAAATAGAATCCTAACATTCTCACGGTGATTTGTGCCTCTTTACTGAAGTTTTAATGCCATATTCATGAGCTTATTGTATAGTTCTTGCAAAATGTATTCCGTTCAGTGTAACAGCAATGAAGATCTACTCAAGCCTTATCGAGAAAATATAATCTAATACTTAATTAAGACCACCCCTTCATAGCAGCCTATCAAAATTGAAATTTCTTAATATTTGGGGTGGGTTGAATTAACGTTGCCAGATTTATCTTGTGTAATTAGGCATCTGAAATCTATAAATACAAAACATTCAATTCAGTTGCTCTTTATCAGGGTTCCATACTAAATTTTTTGGCTTGTTGCCCAATCGGGGAAGCATTTTTTCATTCATTCAGTTGCCCAAACAAAAGTTTTCCTTTCCCAAGTGAACAAAATCTTTGATGATTGTTACTTTTGAGAAAGTGTTATTCAAGTGTTTTACAGATTCTACTGAACTAAAATTTACAGAAAATTGAAACTGAATTGAAAAATACAAGTCTCTTGAGTTTAGAATTAAACATTTTTACTCGCCCATTTGGGCAAGTAGAATTGATTTCCATACATTTTTACTTGCCCAGAAGCAAAAGTTAAGTTTCCTGGGCAAGCAGACAAGTGCTAGTGTCGAACCCTACCTTCATCTTTCTCAAACTTTCTGTCATCCCCCACATTCCCAGAAGTTTTGTTGGTCATGGGGCCTTTTGGCCTCCAACTGAATAAATATACATCTCATGCTTTCCATGTCACAACAGCTGTCGGCTGCTTCCTCTGGTGACACATAAATTTCATGTAGCTTGACCCCATCACAATTTGTCTTGTCATGTACTGTCACTAATTGCACATGATCACGCAAAGGTGATCACGCAAAGATACCTTGCAGAGAAGGTTGTTCAGAATCCGGTGCAAATGCACTGATTTAAAGGGCATTGACATGATTGGGAGAAGTAAAAAATGCCCCAACTGGTTGAAACATAGACCAATGTATACACCAGCTGGAGTGTTTCTCCTGGCTGGAAGGATTTGTCTTGAATTTGGTTGCTTATGGAGAAACAATAAGGTTCAGTTACCAGTATTGAATTACTCTGGTGCCCTGATGGAAATTGATCCCATATAAAGCTACACAACAAATTTTTTGCCTGTCACAATGAGGACTGAAGATTGTTTAAAAAGTAGTAAATATTTGACAATGAATTCAGACAGTAGAAGCCTTGAACAATGCACCCAATTCTAAAGTAGTTTTATGTTAAAGCAAATATTTTTTCTAATCCTGCTTTTTCCCTTTAAAAATGATACATTTGAAAGTTGTTTCGTAATTGCGTATATGACATGTATGTGTGTGTGTGTGTATGTGTGTGACTCTTGGTGTGTGTGTGTGTCTGTGATTCTTGGTGTGTGTGTGTGTGTGTGACTCTTGGTGTGTGTGTATGTGTGTGTGTGTATGTGTATGTGTGTGTGTGTGTGTGTGTGTGTGTGTGTGTGTGTGTGTGTGTGTGTGTGTGTGTGTGTGTGTGTGTGTGTGTGTGTGTGTGTGTGTGTGTGTGTGTGTGTGTGTCGTGTAGTGTTGTGTGTAGTAGTGTGTGTGTGTGTGTGTGTGTGTGTGTGTGTGTGTGTGTGTGTGTGTGTGTGTGTGTGTGTGTGTGTGTGTGTGTGTGTGTGTGTGTGTTGTGTGTGCATTAATCATGATTTACCAAATCAAAGTATACTACCTAGCTTTTGCCTCAATTACCTTATTATTTACATCATCACAATCAACGCGGAATATAACATGGTACATGTAAACGGTATACGTATGTAAATGTATAGGAATTTTGTGGAAATTGTAGATTTTTGTGTAAATTGTAGATTTTTTAAATCTTTCATTTGCAATTATTTAATGAATACTATTTGTATTTATTTATTGTTCAATTGAAAATTGATTTACTTTAATAAGTTTAATGTACACAAGGCAATATGTCACTCCCTTTTGACTTTTAAACCGAAGTGACACGGAATGAAGTGACATAATCGCGATTTAAATTCGATGAGCTAAAGATAATTCGAAAATTGAACATTAGTCCGAGAATTAAAATGTGAGCAATACAAACTATCAATTATATTGTCTCCGCGATGTTCTCCGTAGTCCGTATACATCCTAGCAATGTCATTGATATAATTCATACAGATGTACATGTAACTTTTGTCGATATGTTCTGTTACAGCAGAACTAAGTCAATTCGACAACTATTTTCACAAAATAACTGTGAAAGAACTGCAGTTCGATCGGAAACCAATCATGATCGATGGAGGCAGGTCGACTGACTGTTAAAATAAGAAGTTGCAGGATTGACACTAAACCTTGCATTCACCAAAACTGAGATGGCGCCAAACTCTACAGTCATGTTTACCCTTTTAGAACACACACATGGGCAGACAAACGCGAACATATGGCTCGATATGGCCTAGTCTGACACCGGCCGGTGATAACTACTCCAATTTGATTGGTCAATCGTAACATGCGAGCTCATACTCTCGCCTCAACCCGTCCGTGCCAACCATCCTTGCCTCTGTTATTTTGACAGTCATCCAATCTCCTATAACCATGTTATTCCCCGACAGTACATTTGCTCTCAGCTATTGACTAATGATTATTCACCACTGACTTCAAGTGACAGCAGATCTGCTATAAAAGGCTAGATGGCAGACTTTCCAAGGTCAGTCTATAACTGTGGACTCCCCGGAGCAGCAGGGTTGCTAGTCGATCTGTGGGCTGGCTTCTCCTCACCCCCAAAACTGCCACGAAAAGTATTTTTAGACAACGTACACTTTAAATCTTCGTCGGAATCGTACGGACTGAGAAGAAAAGATGAACGCATTGGGAAAAATACTTTTGGCCGCAGTATTGGCTGTCGCTTTGAACGACATCTTGGTGGAGAGCCTCCGCGATCCTCGCCCGAAACGAACCGGTGGTCGACGCTCCCAACGACCTCGGTTTGGATCGGTCCTGGCATCCGGGAGACGAGAGGGTCGGTTCTATGGGAGGGGCGCTCGGTCGGAAATCAAGTCACCACAAAGAATGGATAACAGACAGGTGTTCGAAAAGGATAGAGGGAGAAATGTGTTCGAATGGATAATGAATAAGGCGCGGCATCAAGCCCGGCCTGTCAACGACATTCCGACCACCACGCTCACCGGGCGAACACCAAATAACAGAATCAAGACCGTTGCCGGATACAACGTCACCATCATCGAAGAGGTGCGGGTCGATAGCAACAAACCCGGATGTGAGAACCCACCACAACGTCAGACACAGCAATCGGAAGGCAACGAAAACCGGACGTCGAACCGACTCGCGTTCACAGCCGAAGAAGGTAACCACTCATTTGATCCATTTAACCATACACCTACTTACACACTCACTTTAATTCCTATGGGTTTTATAAGCCAATTATACCACCAAACTTTTGAGCTGAACCCAAGAAAATGAACGTTTTAATCAACCTCTGTCCTTATTCTGTAATTACATGTTGTAATGTAGTGCTCATAGCGATGTGTTGCTATTAACGTATTTTGGGGTAATTGGAAGACGGAACCTTTTACAATAAAATGACCACACAAAAAAACCTTTTCACAATAATAATTGGTTTAACGTTGGGATTGTAGTTGGGATTGTACATTAAAAATGTGATTGCAAGTAAATGCCTACAAGGTCAATTAGATTCCATCTAAACTCAGAGTAATGAAAAGAATAATTGAATTTAACCCTTCAAGCCCAAACTATTTTGGCCCATCAATGACCAAGTGGTTCCGTACCCCCCCCCTACCCCCTCCTCTCTCTCTCTCTCTCCCTAACTTCATAAGTGATAACCGATCACTTTCATATTTTGACACGCGTGTAAAGTAAATCAAGCATTTTTCAGGTCAGCATATTGGGGCGTTATTAACAGTAATACTGTGTGTAATATCAAATCATTCATGATAGCTTAATTTACGACGATTGTTTTGCAAGAATACATCTTCCAGAACACAAAATGTGCATTAATTTGACATCTTCCAGAACACAAAATGTGCATTAATTTGCTGTATTTTGTTTGTTTTGACGGGGCGGGGGTTAAACTAAAGTGTCACAATTACACATGCCATCGTGGTCTCTTACCAGTACATGAATACGTTATTTATTCAATATAGTACTGTACGTGAGATTTAGTTTTGATCTAATTTTACTATTTGTGTATGAAAAGTAGCATAGATGT